>VWZS01008918.1:3463162-3645376 GCA_013397075.1 Rhabdornis inornatus
TTCTTTTTTCTTGGATAGATTCACAGACTGTGCAGAGAATAGGTTGGGACACGGAGTTCCATGTAGCTTTGTTTCTCTCTTGGAATGCAGTGTTCCACGTTACAGCAAGCCCAGGTGCCATTTCAGTACAGCAGCACTTTAACAATAGCCCATTTCCATATATTTCAAGAGGGGGAGAAACTATTGTTTATTAGAAGAATTCTAAGTAATTGGCAGCCGTCACAAATTCTCCAGCTGTCCAAGTGCTAATGTGTTATTAGCTGAATCTCTGAACATTTTGTGATCATTATAAATAGGCATAGGGCAAGCTGTTGTTGTTTATAATGGAAATATTAAAATTGGCATACGTATATAAGTATATAAATACACACATGCACACGTATATTCCAGTAAACATTCACTGCATCTGATTACAGAGCTTCTCTTGTTGGATTGTGCTCTGAGCTATGTAATTGAGGATTTCAGAGGGGAACTGATGTGTGACTGATAAAGGATTTGACATGCTGCGACTCTAATATGTGAACCAAGCTATTAATGGGGTTTCCTGTGCAAAAGGAGGAACTCTCAATATTGCATTGTGGTTTTTTCCTAGAAGCTTGAAAAAGTTAGATTGTGTCTTTAGAGTCCAGTGAACAGCAGTCTATTCATAAAGGCCATAAAAGGAGCAAAGTTACAACTCTGATGCAACTGTTGGGCTACAAGTGAGAGAAACAAAATCAGGCTTTCAATTCAGAATAAGTTACTTTAAGGCTGATTTCCTTAAAATGGAGTTTTAAGAGAAGGTTGAACCAATCACAGTGTTATAGAACTTGTTTGACCTGGAAAATATCAGTCTTTTTAGATGAGATGAACACTTAGAGTGCTATTATTTATGCTTAACAAATGGGAAGCAAACAACTGATTTCTAGCTTAAAAAGAGGGAGGCAACGGATTTCTTTATCAAGTCAATTTATTGCTTGTTATTTGGGCATATTAAAAATTAGTCTCATAATTCCAGTATGTTCCTTCCAAGAATTTTTAGTAAATTAAATTATGGAATTGAATATCACTGTTCAGTTCTTCCTCTTGGGAACTACATAATGCTGAAAAGATTATTCAGATCAGGAGAGAATTTAAAATATTTTCACCATTCTTGCATTTCATGTGTAACTTCACTGTAAATATTAAATCATTTATCTGAATTTAATCAAGCTTGCGGCTGCAAATTATAAATGAACACTCTTCCACTGCACGCACTTTGAGCCTTACAAACTGTTCTTCTCACAGACCTTGACTGTGACAGTCACAGACAATTTTGCTCCTGCCTATTTAAACTGTTCTACTGCCTTTGATATTTTTGAGATCTAGTAACCCATGTTTATAAGACAGCAAGTTCTTTCACTTCAGGTTGGCTTCTATAAAATCAATCGTTTTTTATAGAATGTATATAAGTCCTATTAATAATTTAAATAGTGAAACTATGACTGTAATATGCACTAAGAGACATCTGACTTAACCTTGGTTTATACTGTAATATAAATCTTAGTTTGTTAATTTTCTGAACTCTCTCAGTGGTCAATGGACGAAAGTATTTCAGTGTAATCTACTTTAGTTGTTTTAGGTACCTGTCTTAATCTGGGTAGCAAAATCACTAGATCTTTATCTATTTACTAAAGAAAAAGCTCTCTGACTGGACACACACCTAAAGATACGTATACCCAAAGAAATGTAAAGACAGCTGAAGATATGTGAGATTATTTCTGATATGTGTCCCACACATACAAACCCTACAAAAAATTTAAAACATGTAGATTGATCTTCGTTAAGATATCTTGGTTTGCGTTAGTCTTAATCACAGTAATTTTATCTAAAAGAGGAAACACCCTTATGTGTACTGCTTTGATGTCATGCAGGCCCTTAAATCCACCATTACAACATCAACATTCAGATGTTTGGACACCAGCTGGAATTTTCAGCCCTCAGTAACACAAAATATTCACATTATCTAAATTAGGTGACTAATTCAGGAATAATTAAGAAGGCAAAGGTAAGGGATTAAACTCCTTTTATGGTCAGTAGAGAGAGAAAAAAGACTCTTGTCAAACTCTGCTTCCTCTTGTATGGAGTAATGAAATAATTATTGGACCAAGGGAGAGCCTTAATAGCCTAGAAACTGGAGAGAGTCATCTCCTGCAAGCAGTCTTACATTTTAAATAAAATGGAGCATTTTCAATAACAGTGAAAGTGCTTACCTGAAAACACTTAACCTTGGCATTACAAAGCAACAAGCTCTTTAGATTCAGTCTTGCAAATCAGAGAACAAACTGGAGATCCAGCATCATCTGGCTAACCAGAGATACCAGTGATTCCAGTGCTGGGAGTTGAGAAAAAATCTCTAAACATTAACTGGCTGGGCAGAATGAGAAGTATCTCCCTTAACCACCAGCAAAGAGGAGGAATGTTCAGAATTTTGTTATCAGACAAGGATTGTAAGTTTTGCTAGAACTTGGGATAAGTGCCAGCTCCTTGCAGAGCCTGCATAAACAAGGGCTCTGCTTGGCAAAGTGCAAAACAACTGGAGACCATTCCTGAAACTAGTAGGTTTTGTTTCAAGTAGTTTTATGATTTTTTTTAATTTAAGGTACATATAATGAAATTTTATGCCAAAATAAAAATGTATTTATTTCAGTAGTTCCACACTAAACAAAGCCTGTATTCAACACAAGGGATGAGTCACTGCTTTCAGGGCACACCACTCTCATGTCTTTCCCACATAGATAAGTATACAAAGAAACTCCCCTTCCAAATATTTCCCACCACCTGGGAGGGTTAAAACATCCTTGTAGTAAAGGGAGGAGAAAAGGCGTAGGAGATATTTCAACACAGTTCAGAAACACGTAATACCTTTTCTCCCAACCTCTTAAAGATTTTGCACATTTTCCAAGAAGCAGCTTGTGTTCATCGTTTTTCTGCGCAGCAGATTCTCTGAGAAGCAGAAAGAGCTAATGTTGATAAGATCAAAGTCTCAACAAGCACTGTTCTTCTCTCCTTATATGACATGAAACCAAATCCTGCGATAGTTTGCCTAATGCATTAGACAAACATTTATAATACTGATACCAATAACACTGTCAGACTTTTATATTAAATATTGACTCATGTTTTGCCGAAGCAAACCAGTACAGAAACAAAAAATGGTCTGATGTAGAACAGAAAAAAGACATATATCAAAATTTAATCTCCAGATTGCTTGTGTATAAGACAAAATATGCTCAGCTTTCTGCAATTGGTAGTTGCTTTTCCCCCCCTTTCATGAGAAAGGTAGAAAAGGTTTTGCTTCAACTTATAATTCTTACCTGAGTCTTACACTCACATTAGAAATGAATGAGTTATTTACAAGAGCCTTAATTTCTGATAATCCTCCAGCTATCATTGTCTAAGTACAGTTTAGGTTATTTTTTACAAGAATAAAAAAAAAATAATGTTTACAGCGTTTTCTCATTGGTTTAACCCAGAGAATTAAAATGACCCAGCAGTAAGTAGAGGCCCATAAGTGTTATAGCACCAGCAACACAGCTAGTTATGTGAAGTTTAATCAGCTAATATCCCATGTGATCTTCTGAAAAATGATACTTTAAAAGGAAAAGGAGTTAAGTCATACTAAGTCATGGGTCACAAAGCAAAGACTGAGAAGGTATACCCCTGAGTGATTTGAATGAGACATTTAAGAAATTTGGGGATTAGTAAAATACTTTTTTGTTTGGATTTGGAAAAGACCATTCAAATTGTATTTTGTGAACACCAATCTCAAAGCAGAATTTAAGGGCAAAAGAAATAGCACAGCAATATCCTGCGTGCCTAAGCAACAAGAACAACTCTGCAACGTAGGACTTTAATTAACTGGTGACCATGCAAATTTAAAAACAAGGATGATCTCTTGAGAATTTAATATTTGAGTTCATAAGAATAGGGAATGAAGTTCAGTGCCCTTTCATGCTCATGGTCCTCAGACATATTTAGCTCATACAGTGACAAAAGAAGTTTATCCATTCTGAAGAATCAGGAACATCTGAGTCATGTGAGGGCTGGCTTAGTGAGAGAGGCAGAAAAAGCTAAGTTTAACCAAGTAAAGTCCAAGTGGAAATTATGAAGGAATTAAAGTGACATCTCAAGGAGGAGTATTAGGATAGCTGCTCCTAAGCGAAATTCTTTTTGTCAGGTTTTATTTCAAGACCATCATATCTAACTCTCAAAGAGTTTGCAAACACCAGAGTTACCACAAGGCTTGTCAATAGAATGGAGTGTATGGACCATTTACCTTTCTTGACAGCTCATATTGCCATAGCAGAAAATAGTAAATCTTTGTGTAGACCCAAGATAGGGCTAATCCATTGCTTAGATGAGTCACCCTGTATATTTTATTGAAGTGAAAAGGGTACACCCAGTCCCCTGGCTGGTTAGACATTAACCAGAAGTTAAATGCCTAATTAACTTCAACCTTTATTAGTGTTTAGTTCTGAGGAGATCACATTCCAATAAGTACCTGTTAATATTTTATTTTTGTAAAGTAGAGAGCTCTGCTTCCTGAAAGTCCAATAGACACCCAATGGAGGAAAGAAAACACAGGAGCTGCTACACAAGTCAACTCAGCAGACTGTTTGTTTGTTTACCATGGTGACAAGTTCCAATTGCTGCACCAAAAAGCACAAAGAAAACTGCACCCAGAATGTAGCCTATTCTTCGGGTGTTTTTTTCCCTTTTACTTTAAGAAGAAGAAGGTGGTGTAGAAGGCAAAAAAATTTTCTATCCCTTCCAAAATAATTTTTAGTAAACTACCATTATATGTCTAAGTATATTCAGCCTCCATGACCATTATTTTGAAACCCAAGGTTTCAGATCTGGGTTTCAAGGCATGCCATATCCCAGACACAGAGATATTTGCGCCTGTGAAGATGGAGGTTAAGGGGTGAAAGTTGCAACCCTCCTAAATTGCATCAGTTTCAGCTGAATTAATTGTATGAGTCCTGTCTCTAATGGAAGAGCATTACAACAAATTAATTTAAAAATCATAGTTTTCTGTTTTCCTTTAGAAGTTCCTTGGATTTTTTACTGATTGTTCCTCTCAGAGTTGTTTGAGAGGAACACTCTGAAGGGACACTCTCAATCCTTGAGCAAAAGCTCTGCTGACTATGGAATACCAGGCATGAGGCTCAAACAACTTTCTTCAGAAGATACACCCAAAAATGATGGTGAGCTCTGAGCAGCAGCTAGGTGCTGTGGGCTGCTTCTCTTTCATGGGGGAGTTCCTCCTACAACAGGAGCTTTGATGAGATCAATGTCTTTAGAGTCTGAGGCAATGCTTTGTTTAGTCAGAAGGTGAATTGGGACTAAGTTATCTCAGATAAATTCTTTGGCAGTCTGATTTCACACAAACCAGGGAAGAAAGCCACACAGCAAATGGGAAAGCTTTTCCTTACTGCTGTTATCATAAGTCAAAATTTCGTTATATCACCAAGCATAAAAAAAGATTTGAATCCTTCAAAAGCAGTCAAACTTATTAGTATTGTTGAGATGTGTTTAGATGGCAGAAACTATATATTGCGCTTTTTACAATTCTCCAGAGAATATACCACTATTGTGATTTACTCTCAAAGAAAATCATTGCTTTGACCAGAGGCCAACAGGGAAAAATTCGAAATAATATTTTTTCCACAGCAAACAAACACTAATTATACAAGTTAATCACTGAAGTAGACTCAGGAGCTCATGTTTCACTGAATGAAACTACAGGAAATGTCCTTGGAATAACTACAGTCAATTAGATGAGTTTCAATTATAACGTAAATGTCAGGAACAAGAAATGCAGGTGGATGCCCTAGATAAATCAAGAATGCAAGATAAAAAATACTTTTGCAACCTGTTAAGGTTCAAACATTTTACTTTTCCAAAACAAACATCGGGTTTCTAAAATTAAGGTGGAGTTAATGATGCTTATGAAACCAAAACACAGTAATTCTTCTATCATGATCTTTATATTTAATTCCTGTTAAAGCAACGTTGGAAAGGAGGTGTTTTTTCGAGGGTTGCTATAAAACTCTTATTTTTGGAAAAAAACTTAGACCCTAAGTGTTTTGTATAATTATTAAAATAAAATAAAGGATTAAACATCATGAGAATTCCAGTATTTTTGAAACACCTTTCCATCCTGCCTTAGGACAGAAAGGTAAAACACCAAAAGTTGTCAAAACCCAAATTGTTCCATGCGTGCTCAAATGAGGAAATGCTATTTTCAGAGATATGGCATTTACTAAGCTCATGAATCTTGTTGTACTAGATTTTTATTATCTTACACAAATAGTATATTTTAAGATATTCTAATAAAAGAGGAATTCTGTGGCAGGAATTTTCCTGACATTTGAAATGCCACGGCCACTGCATTTTAGATCTAATCATGGTGAAGTTCCTAACTACTTTTATAATTCCCTAAACATAATCACCTGAAAGTTGAGTCACGGACCCACTCTTAGAAAAGGGACTCCAGCAAATAAAAAACCATAGTTTAGAAGAAGTCTCCTGTATTCATAAATACTTGTAGTCAAATGTGGTAAGAGTATGTGATAGGCTTTAGGTGAAAACTTTTTACAAAGTCTCTTAGGAGCTGCTCAGCTATTTCAATTGCCATCATTTTTTCTGTGGATATGCAACAGCTTGATGTTAATTGTGCCTGGGCTCATGGGGAGGTCATCCATGCCAGGGTGCAATATCTGTACCATGCAAGGATATTTGGGACAGAAACTGGCAAGGGAAAACCTGAAACTGCTGGGACTGCAGCTCTGTCACAGCCAACAGTGTCGATACACAGGGTTTGCTCACAGCTCCCAAAGTCACTCCAAGTAACACAAAGGGTGATGTGCCCTGGGTGGCTCACAGGCAGCAGGGCTTTTATTCTCTGCTGAATCACCAAGAGCTTAGATAATAAACGTCCGGGTGCTGTTTGCTTAAAGCTGTTGCCTCACTTTACAATTTTTTCAGTACCCAGGGTGTAGCTGTGGCCAAGTGGTTGAAGTCCTGCCTGTGCACAAGTGAATCATTGCTATGCTGTACAGGAGAACATTCATCCCAGTGGCTCTAAGGTTAGGAAATACAATATATCTGACTTTGCTCTGCAGTTCTCGCAGTGATTCATGAGGTCTTATCTACAAGCCAGCCCTCCCCTTTACCCTCAGACAAAACAGAGGAGACAAAATTGGGTGCATTAGGAATTCCTCTTGTACTAAATACTTTGGGAAACAACAGATGAATGCTCCCCTTTAGTGAAATGATTAGTGGACTAATATGTCAGCTAAGTGAGCAAAGCAAAAATGTGCTTGCATGTATGCATATACATGCAGATAAACGTCAAAATTACGCATCTTGCATCTAAAATGGCATCCTCCATGCTAGAATATGTTTCACTTTTCTTAGATTTTATTTATACTTTGCTAAGAAGCAGTAGTGAATGGCCGAATTCTGTTAATGCAAAAAAAAACTTTTGACAACTTCAAAAGCATCTTACCAGAGCAATTCTCATTACTTTTTTTTCTTCTTCTTTTGAATGTTCTCTAACAAGAAAAAAACAGAGAAGCCTGAGAAAAGAAAATCAACATCTATTGTTATCATAGTGATAAATCATCTTTAATAAGGGCTTATGTGCTTTCCTGCTAAGCAAAACAAAAGATATTCCTAAATGCTACAAGATTCCAGAAGCATTTCAAATACATCACAAAAAAATTTAAAGAAAGAAAAAATACATAGGAGTTCTGACTACACTGAAAACATTTGGCTTGTCCTTTACATGGTGTATTTTGAAATGCTGAGCTTGCAGAAATAAATATGCTTATTTTTAGATTTTAATTAAAGCAAAATGTAAAATAAAAGATATTTTCTTAAACAGTAAGAAATCATTCTGTTTTGAGAAAGACTAATATTCTATATGAAATGGAAGGGGAAAATTTTGAAGAATATTCAAAATTGACTTCTGTGTACTATTAATAACAAGAATTGAAAATGTTCCTTTTTGCTTATAGAATATGTGCAGTTAGCTTACAGAGTTCTGGAATTACCTTTGTACTTGTAATTTACGGGACAAATTTTTATTCTGAGTATTATCCTCTTACTTCCTCATGAATTGCTACTGATGACTGAACAGTGAGTACTAGAATTCTGTTTTGGGTTATAATTGATCGTATAAATCAAATGACATAATTTCTATTTCCTGATTAAATACGCTAAAGTCTTAACATCAGGTTATATGGTTTGGAAAAGCCTCTGAGGGCATGAAATTTCTTAGGGAGGAGAAGTAGCAGATAAAGAGGATTGAAAATTTTTGATACATTTTAAACCTCTTTCCTTTCTAGGCAATGTAAGCCTTGCCTTAGGGATAGTTCCTAGAAAAATTAAACTACTCTAAAATTGCATGGCTGAGAGCGCACCAGTTTAAATTAATTTTTCATTGTCAATCCACATAATGTAATTATATATGCTTGTGTGGTCTCAGTTGTAGAGAATGCAGAGGATTTTTAGCATTTTGCATGAAGTACTGAAAAGTTTGACCTCTGCTTGTTTGAGACATTATTGTCACCAAAATCATCACTTTCCTTTGATGTTCACCTGCACCATTTGAAGAGATGGATCCAGGAAACGGAAGAGAGGACAAAGGGAAAATTTGCAAGGACATTTTCCACGGGAATTAGCGTAAGAAAAGATAATTGTAATCCATGGGGATATTTCAGACTAATGCCCCTACATGGTTGATCCAGTGAGTACATTGAGTAACTGGCCATGCTCAACTCCTAACTCATTGCATGTTTTTGATGTATGAAAGTGGTTAAAACTAACATTGCAATGGACTACTGTACAGACTTTGTAAATACAGATCACTGGCAAGGAGTTTGAGAGGTTTGATCTTGACCACTTGTGGCTGTCAAGGTCTACACTTTGGTGGCTGAAGAGATTTTCTCAAGAACAAAAGAACATCAATTACCCAACTGTCAGAAGAAATGCTGGGGACAATTAGATGGTAAAACTTTTTGCTTTCTTCAGTAATTTTTTTTCAAATATCCCTCCCAGAACAGATCTGTGCTGGAGGCATAAGACTTCTGTTCTGACAAATGCTTGAATGTGAGTTTAAATGTTCACTTCAGATACATAAATACAGAAGGAAAAGAGCATATCTCAGATGTTGGTTGGAAATTCATGAGTAAGAATGGAGCTATAAATTTATTTCATAAATACGTAATGATCAAAGGTGGAGGATTTGTGCACTTTTTACTGCTCTATATTTAGACAAATTCTTTCTATTTTACTTTCAAAATCTTAGTCTGCATTTTGAAGAGTGTATTTGTACAAATTGCAGTGAGTTTTGTATTTGTTGCTCAAGCCACAAGCCACTGTGGATTTGTGACTGAATGTGTAGGATAAGGTCCCAGCTTGTTTGCGTAGCCCCTAATAGAGTGTGTTCTAATGATTACATTAGAAATTTTTTTGCCTAATTAGTAATATTACAAACTGAATTTGCACTTTCAAAAATCAAAGTGTTTCTGCAAAATAGTAGTGGTTGTAAGTTACTTGTTAAAGGAAGTCAAATGGAAACCTTTTCACTGAGGATGGAAAGCTTCAAGGAGAAACAGCAATTTCACAGGAGAGAGACTTTGATGGATTCTGAATTTCAAAACAGATTTACAGACCTAATTTTCAAAGCAGCATTCAAAAAAAGCCATTTAAACTAGATGACACCAGAAAATACTTCTATCTTTCTAAGACATAAAAATTGGGGTTTGAGTGCAGTTGCAGTGAAAAAAAAGATCAGGCTCTTGGTTTAATAAAATTTAATTCAATGGGTTTAGAAATCATCTCACAGAAACAACAGCTGAAATGTGATTAAATTCCGAGAATCAATGAAAAAAAGTTGCAGTAGAGCATCAAGACTGATTCTCCTCTTACTTGTGTTGGTGTAGTTTGGCAGTTGGTGGATTCATACCAGGACACTTTGAGGAACACTATTTTGAACTGTTTTTTCTTTTCACAAAGAGAATACAGGCAGAGAAAGATGTCAGTGCATTCTATGAATATAAATGTATTTATATTGGTGTGAGTCTTGGTACTCTTAATTTTTTAATTGTTATTTTTATTTTGGGCTTCTGACACTCTCAAATCACAGCCATTTCTGCAGAGTGATGTGAAATTAAAAAGTCATATACTATGCATCTCCACTTAGAAACTGTTGAAAGAAATAAGAACCATTTCTAGCTTACCTTAATAGCCATACATCCCGCTGACAAATAATTTCAGCGTATTGTCCCCACAAGAAATTCCCATATTTCTTATTATTCTAGAAGTATATCATACACATGCACCAGACATTTGTCCTAAGCAGGCACAAAACCCTTCAGTTCCAAGACAACAATATTATCCTCAGTGTTACTGAGTAAATCTCTCTTGGAAGGTTTTGTGTTAGGGTCTCACTTCTCGAGTTTGATGGGTTTATGCATATATATATTCAGTTATTACAAGCATTGCTTTATTAACTAGAACACCATAACCCTTCATCCTGTGAGAATTTTAAAGAACTTTTAGGAGAAACTGACCTTCGAGAAGTTATCTGCCCACTGTAATATCAAAAGAGTCTCAGCTAACACACTTTATCAATTTTTTCCACATTCTCTTCTTATATAAACACTACAAAACAGGTGCTGATATTCATTTGCACCCAGCCTTCACAGCCTACACTCTGTAAACTTACTTGAAATATATTAAACAATAAATCATCATCATGAGTAAAACTGTTTGCAGAAATATTTATATTAGAAAAGGAATATTATACTTTTAAAATAGAAGAGATAATGTATTTGTTTAAAATAATGTGATGGGGTGTGAAAGCAGCGCAATTAGAGTTGCCAAAAAGTGTAAGATTTGGCAGGCATAGCAAAAAAACCCATCAGATTGAAAAAGCACTTTTGGCACTACTCAGAAGTCATTAGGTTTGTATAAAACTGTGTCCTGCTACTGTAAGCAAGCACAAATAAAGTTTTGTTAAATATGTTTGCACACAAAGTGACACTTTTTCTTGTTGCTCTGAAGTATAGTGACATTTGTTGTACACAGTGCTCAAGCTAAACTTTTTTCATAACTCCTTGCCCACATCTATCTGAACCTATGAAGAATGGCTGGAATTTCACTCTTTGATGGCACTGCTCTAAGTCCAGCAAAGCATGAATCCTAAAAGTCATGCTGCATTTCCGGGTACTTTAAAACCATAAATCCATGTTTAATTAGAGGTTCATGAAATACTACAGATGATAAGATCTCTGTTCTAAAAATGAAATAAAAACCTGGGCCTTTGGCTTTCTTCTCTGACTCTGGGCCATAATTTAATTAAAACTGCATATCATATGCTAAAAATCTCATTGACAAGTCTTACTTGAAGAATTCAGATTCCTTGTGGTACCTCAGTCTGCGCTTTCTATTTTGACATCATATTGTTCCATATTATCCTGAATCCCACCCCCCTGCATCATGCGCTCCTTCCTGTCTCGTTTCTCATTAACAAAGTGAATTCCTTTGAGATTTAATGCTGTAATGTCGAAGTTTGAATACTGGCATCTTACTATCTTAATGGATATCTTACTTGACAGCTCTGTGAATTTTAGCTCACTTCTTTAACAGCATGTATTTGTGGGAAAAAGCTGGCATCGAATATAAGTGCAGGGAGCTCAGGCAGGCTTGAAATGGAAACCTAGGTAAAATAAATGTGATTTCTCCAAACTGCATTAGAAACTGGAGTAAGCTTGAGACATTAAAGAGAAAATAGTACATCAATGATGTAACTGGAAACCCATCCCTTATATCAAACACCAGAGCATGATATTAATGATTTATTACACAAATTTGTTTTTACATTTTATAGCAAAGCTATGGACAATGATGACACTCAGGTAGATTTTGCTTGTATGTTCAAGCTTGTATTCTGTGTTGATGTGGAGAAATCTGCTCTTGAATCCATGAAATAGTTTTCATGTTTTGGCAGTGAGAGTCATAGAAGTGCAGGCACATGAATGGAGTTTACGTATTGTCATTAAAAATCGTGCAGCTTGCCAAGAATCGTAGGTACAATAGAATTCCCAGTCCCTAGAATAGGAGTGATGGCATCTCAGACCTTTTTAATCTCAGAGGGAACATCTTTAGATAGTACAAAAGAATAGATACTTGTGATTTCAAGCTACTTCAAGTAACTATTTTGTGTTTTCAGTGTGTACGTGCATTTGTATCTCTGCCATTGAGTGGGAATATGGGCATGACAGAGGACTGTTCATTGGCAGAAGACAACTGGGAAGCTTGTACTGTATCTATAAAGTTATTAATCTATCTGGAACAGTAAAATATTTCTTTCCATATTAAGAAAGACTACTCATATATAAAGGTGATGTCATAGTTTTAACTTACATGAAATTGGCTGTTCATTTGGAACTGGTCTGTAAGTAGTCAATTCACATGGATTTTCTACATAATCACATCTACAGTGTTTCTCAGACACTGGACCCACGTGTAACATTTGCATAAGATATCTTAATATAAGTATTTCACAGCATATTTCCTCCTCACAGCTGTACTTCTGAAGTCGCACCCACACCTTCTGTTCTTGAAATATTGCACTTTCTCCCCAACAGCTGAATTCTGCAAGTAGGAAAATTCTACCCACTCCCTCTTTCTCCTCAGTTTTCAGGCAGAATCCAAAGCCTGACTATACTGATAAAAATCCATTCATTGGTTCATGGGGCTTCTAACTGTACAACATCTTGTTCAGTGCCTGGTCAATATGGTACTGTGCTCCTCACACAGGGGACCTGCCAGATTAGATATTCAGGATTCATGGCACTCAAAAATAACCTGATAGATAAATATTCATTCCAGTTAAAGGCTTGTTCAGTTTTGCATACACATCTACTCACAGAAATTATGCAGTAGTGAACTCTATGACAAAAATCTTAAATCTTTATTTCAAGAGTTAATGTGCTGAAAGAACTGGTGTGAAGACAGGAGCAAGCAGAAGCAGAGTCTATCCCTGTTATCTAAAATCAGGGAGGGAATTGAGCTGAAGAGAAAATCAGGAAAGGTATGAATTTTCTTAATGGAATAACCTCTGGGAATGTAGCAACAAAGATCTAGACTTTTTACGAATTAAGAATTAATTGTTTAAAGGTTAAAACATATATTAGATACAGTGAATTTTTGTGAATACCACTGGATTAAGAGGCAAGAAATAACCAAGGTAGTATAAGACACGGTCTGGAAGCCTTGCATGGAGCTAACCCTATTTGCATCAGCAGGGGATGGGGTTGCTTATATATGACACTTTTAATCTACTTAGCAATTCACTTTCTGCTGATAAGAATATCAGTATTTGGAGTTCTAGGTTTGGATTATTTTGTAATAAAATCCATCATGTGACAAGTAAAAAGCCATTTTGTTTAGAATTAAATACAACACAAGAAGGCCCCCACAATGTTTCTGCTACAATGGTTTCTATACTTCTATTTTAAAAACAGTATGCAGAACATAATTCTCATGTTTCACCACTTCTGTCAGTGAATACTAAAATAATATTTTTCTGTGTTTTATTTTTGGTTCCATGGTATTTTCAACAATTAGCTTATCATGACTTTTTTTTTCTATTTTCTTCTTCTTTTTTCCATTATGCTATTTTTCTTTTGATGTACTCTCTCCACCTGTACAAAATGCATATTTATCTCCTCTACATGAGGGATTGAAATGGCTGGTATTGACTTGACATCTGTTTATTTCTGAGTAAGAAATCATCTCCAGCCTCGAGGATTTGATTAAAAAGGTTTGCTCAGGCACATGCCACACTCAACAGAAAGACTCTGGGTTTCAAGTGACTGTGAAATACAGGATACAGGGCTATGTGAATACTAGATTTTCACACATAGTCATTGGAAACCTCCAGCATTTGGAATGAAGCTCAGCATATCTTAACTCCGAGGACATAATCCTAGTGGAAAAAAATTGCAATGCACAGACCCCATCTCCAGCAAGGCCATGAGGTTGGAGTGTCAAAGGGCTGAGGTTTAATTCCCTGCCCAGCTTTCCTTTGTGACTCTGGACATGCTGCTCAGGTATTCAAAATGGTCAATTGCAGCTTGTTTCCAACCAGAGGTTAATTTGGCTACCATATAAAAGAGCCTCTCCTGGTGCTACAATGTGTGGACAGTGTAAACACCTGCAAAATTCTGAGACAATAAGGCACAAAGATCACTGGGAGTGAAGAGAGGACAGTAAAGAGAAAAGGCAGGTGTGGTAGTTGATTCATTTCTTTACAAATTATATTTGCCAAACATATCTTAATGTCTGAGATTTCTGATTTTTTGGGGTTTTTTTACTACGATCAGATGAGTGAATATGACCTTTTTGCGAAACAATCCATTTACAATTTTCTTTTTTTTAAAACTAAAGATAACTTCTTAATTTTCCACTTGTGCTAAAACCCCTATTTTCTGGTATTGTCTACTGCCTTGACATGTAATCAAAGTGAAGGAGTAAAAATATACCCAAATAAGACAATCATGCCAAAGTCAAGGTAATCAAAATTTGGCCTCCTACCTGCATTTTATAGAAAACTGTCACAACTGTCTCCCAAATAACTTTTATAGAAGAAAGAATAAAAACAGACTTCAGTTTAGTTTATCTTCTTCTCAGGAGATGTCTTTACTGATGGCATCTGTGCTCTTCTGCACCCACAGGGAGCAACGTGGCTTTGTTTTCTATAGTGATTTGCTCATGATTTGCTCACTTGCAGTCCAGCATTCAGCCACTTGCTATTTCTGTATAATCTGAAGTTGTACTTAAGCTCCAGTTTGCAAGTGAGAAGCAGAACTGGCGCAGAAACTCTCTGTAGTCTGTAGGTGCATTATTCAGTAAAATTCTCCCACTTTAAAGCAGTTGTGTTATTTATCATAGCAAATAAAATACGGAAGAATTAGTAAAAATGGGGAAATGCCTGCAATTCTCCTACATATATCTAAAATATTTATTTTTTTAATTTCATCACTTACTATTTATGTCTCAGTTATTTGCCTTTTCTGTGACTGTTTCAGAATGAGAACTTTTCTGTTCTCGTCTTCACAGCTCATAACTTTTATTACTAGGATCAACTCTCTTTCCTTCTCACCACATTTTAAAGAAACCAGATTTTTATGATGTGGTAAGTACTACTGAGCACAGTATATGTATTGCCAGAGATTTCATTATTACTTCCTTACATTTACATCCTACATTCATAGCACTGTGTTGGCTTTTAAATTTATTCCCAAAGTTATCTAGACATTCATGGACAGAAGAGTACTATTATATCAAAATTCTTGTGGACTTGCTTTCCTCTGCTTCATTTCTACACTCTCCTTGGTTTAGGGGTTTTTTATTTCAATGAAGAATTTTTTTTCTCCATTTACAAACATATATGCAAGGAACTGACCAAGGTCACAGGGTGTTTTTCTTTCCTTATTTTTTTCTGTAGGATATTACTACATTGAGAAACTGTGGTAAGAAATTACCGTCTGATCTGATATTTGTGTCCTACACTGAGTACCCAATAAAATGAACCATGTACGTCATTAGAAGATGGATGATTTTGTGGATAAGGCTCAAATCCCCTCCCCACAGTGAACTTTATAGCATATTTACAGGCTTATTGTGGACTTGTATATATTGCAGAAAATGTTGTGTCATGAAGAAATCCTTGGATTAGTGCCAAACCAAGGCTGCATGTCCACAAAAAATAATGCAGTGCTGGGGAGACAAATTACCTTGAGACCCAAGAGCAGTGCAGTTGTATTGGTCTGAGGATAATGAGCTTCTCAGCAAGGTGCATTAGCACTGATGGAAATATCATCTCCCAGTTTGGAAGCTTGCCTGGCTTGAGTCCACCCAACCCAAACAGTTTTGAATATTCCTTGTTCTGTCCCTCTTTCAGGAACTTTTAGCAAGTGGTTTCAATCTGTTTCTATTATTATGTTTCCTGTCACTCTCCTGCAATATTATTATTTTGGAAAATTGATGGAAATGTATTTCTCTCTGCCTGTTTAAGTTGCAATTCATCTTTTTATATATTCAAATAGAGCCCTACATTATAGAATCTAAACACCACTTTGAAAGAAATAATAAATAGAAATCAAGATAGTCAGAGGCTGAGGGTAAATAAAGTCTGTATGACACAATGAATTCGTGGTCAAAATAGCCTTGGTAGTCAGTAAAACACCAGAAAACAAAACAGAAAAAACGTGTGTATTTTCAAATAGATGCTTTTCCAGTTATGCAAGACAGGAAACAAAACAATATGATGAAAAATACATCAATAAACTATGTTATATTTTAACTCAGTTTTCATTTTTTTACCAAGAAAAAACCTCACATTACTGCAATGCTTAAGCTATTATGTTTGTTTGTTTGTTTGTTTCCAGAGACTAGATGATTCTTCAATTATAACAGGCTGAGAAACTCTGCTCAGTCTATGCTCTAGCTAAAAAAGGCATCACAAAATATCTTTCCATGAAAAAAACTGCAGACAACCAAGGTATTTCCCTTGCAATCTGTAGTAACTTCCAGACAAAACCCCTTATAAATTTTTAGCCCTTTTTAAGATCCAGGGAACTTACAAAAAACTCATCTAAAAAAGTCTTGGAATAATGATAATAATAATAGTCATCATCATCATCCTCATTCTTAAAAAAAAAAAAAAGTTACAGATGTTTCCAGTATGATATCATCATAATAATGAAAATAATTTATCAAAAATATCAATCCCTCTCTTCTCAGTAAGAGGCCTCAGTAAGAGTGCAGTTTATCTTGTTCGCCTTAGAGAAGGAATCCCTGTCCTTATTGTCCTTAGCTGCCTTTTTTTTTTCAAACCCAGCAATTTCCCATTTGTGTGTTATGGTGCAGGTTGAGATGCACTTCAAAGACCTTCTCAAGCCTGCTGAGAAGTGGCCCAGAAATGGTCAAAGCCTCTGTGGAGTACATAGAGCTCTGCTAAATATTTCTTCTCTTTCCCACAGGACAGCCTGCTTGTAAAGGATGAAGGCCAAGCTACCACTTTACCACTTTAGAATATAATTGGTTTATCATCACTCACCTAAGACAGCTTCAATACAAACCACTGCCACCCCCACCAAACCCGTCCACACCCCAATTTGCCCAAGAGGGCCAAACTGTGCCAACTTCACTGAAATCATTGTCAGGCACTAGAAACTCACACCCTGTGTCTCATTCAAGGCTTGTCTCTCCATCAGTATAATAAATACCTCATGGGAAGTGTTCTGATGCTGGGAAGGCATGACAAATCCTTAGTACATGAGTGTTTGGGCATTGCCTTTTCCCCTGAAGGTCTCCCTTCTAAGCATAGCTTGAGTCAAACTATTTTAACTTGCAAGATGTGAGACCAGCTTTGGTTTTAATTTGCTTCCTCAAAATGTGGCCACCATTCTTGGGGTCTTAGTTGTGCTAGTTTTTGTCCATGCAATGAAATAATATTTTATCTTCTTTTCTAAAATATTCTGAAATGTATTGAACAACCTCATGTGGTTAAGGGAAACCATGCTCTTACCTACTGTGTTTAGAATTTTAAAAAGGGGAAATGTATTTCAGTGCAATAGAACTGCTGCTCAGAGATTTGTAATGTGGTCTGATGGACAACTACACACAAACTATGCTGTTATCATCCCAGCTAAGCAAGGCATTTGGGCTTTTCACAGCAGAGCAGCAATGGTAATTGATTGCAGGTGCACCAGGCAGTGAGCAGCACTGGGGTACTCCACTCCTTCATCCTGCCTCAAACAGCACCAGTCAGCAGGAAGATGCATTGGGCTGGTCTGTTTGGCAGGTACTGAACCCATGACATGTTTAGAAAACAGCAGACTCAACTTGCTGGAAGATCTTGTTTTTGCTGATATTTGTTCTATGATTTATAAAGTTTGCAACTTTTCCTTTCTCAATGAGTCTATTTAGAAAGATGCAAATAAAAGTTTAGAATTGTAAAGTGTAGAAGGTGTAGGGAAGTCTAAGGCATCTGAAGGAAATGGAAAGGAGAGGGAAAGGGAGAAGGATAGGGAGTATTTGATAAGGACTGACACAGTGAGGTGAGAGGAACTTGTAATGGAAAATCAACTTTCACCATATGTAAATTGTGTAAGGTCCACTTGATTTTTTGCCTTTATAGGTGCTTCTCCATGGTATCAAAGAACCAATACTCTGGTTTGTTTAAGAAACATGACTGACTTCATTTAGGGACTAACATCTCACTTGAAATAAAAATCTAAAACGTAATGAAATATGCCATTCAGTGTAATGAAATACTTAATTTAATCTTAAGAAACCTTCTTTCACCTTAAAAATATTGAAAGAATATTGGATTTTGACATTAAAAATTAAAATCTTGCCCTGGAAAATTAAAGAAATTAGTTAAGCAATTTACTTTTGAAGAACAGTAGATGGAGAATAAGGGCTTTTTTCTGACTCTCATTTGGGCTGGCTGACAACTGTAGCCTGTTGAAGCAAACAGTTTGTGATGAGTTAGTTCCAGGGCTGGAAGAACAGCTTTTCTCACACAAACATATTTCCTGAATTTGATTAAAGTTGCAATTGTATTTTTGGTGAGTGAATTAACATAGAAAAAGACCTCACAAATCTATTTAGTTTTCCAGCAAGGTGTGAACTGCCTGTGCTACCTCTGCTCCTCTGGGGATTCTGTTGAATCTTCACCAGTCCAGAGCCCTGAGTGAGATTCTTCTGTAGTCCCTGGCAGTGCACACAGGTCAGCACCATTCCACTTTTTTGTCAGAGAGGGATACCAAAGGTGGCTTGTCAGTTTAATAACAGCTCTGTGTCCAGCATTATTGGGACCAGCAAAGTGTTATGGTCGTGTGACAATGAAATACAGATTGGCCTGGACTAGAGAATGGTTTCTGGATTAAGTGAAATGGTTGGGAGGAAGCATGCAAACAATGAGATAGAAATCAGAAGGTTTGTTGAGTACTTTGCTGGGTCCTGATGAATTCCTGCTAAAATCAACAGGAATTTTGCTTATTAATTTGATGCAATTTGAAGAGGACTTCAAGAACGGAAGGGTCACAAAAGTAAAACAAAAGAAAGGGAATGGAGGCACGTTAATATTTGATGCTGCCAGGGAAGTTTGGTGAAGATGAAACAACATGGGCAGAAGCATTTGGAAAGGAGACTTACATGTTCTGGCTTTGTGAGAGAACTATGCTGATGGGGTATTTTATCTAGGGTAAAATGAGAATACACATCAGTGCATCCTTTAGGGAAGATGTAGCTGGTAAATTGTTACCACCTAGCAGAGAATGAAGGGAGAAAAAGGAGGATTCTGCACACTGGAAAACTTAATTCTCATACATTTGTATGTTATAGCTTATTCCACTTGCATTTTAGCAAGCTGGTACTGGACATAGAATGGTCACTCATTTGCAATGCCTTCAGCTGCATATGGGACAAAGTTGTATTACAGCCTCTAGCTTTATATGGCTGGGCTGCTTTAGGGTTTCCAAGGACATGGAAGGTGCTTGCACTACTGCAGTCACCACCATTCCTTGCAGCTTGGCAGGGAGAACTCTCCATTCCTGGGTTTGCTAATTATGTCTCTGTGTGCGTGTTCCTGGAGGAAATCTGAATATGCAAGCTGGTTTGCTTTCTCTGTTTCTGGCAGGATGAAACACGCCATTTCACTCTGGTTCTCCCTGACTTCCAGCTCTAGGTGTAACACCAAAACAAGGCTGTGTTGACTAACACACAGGGTTGAGCCCTTAACCACATGACTCAAAGCAAAAAGTTGTATGTGAGATAGAATTTTGCTGTTTGTTTATCTCCTGCTTGAGCAGCAGCTCTCTTGCTCAGCTGGTTCAGTGTCCCTCACCAGCACGGCTGTGGCCAGTCATGACTAGAAAGGCCAGGGATCCAGTCTGAGCTACATCTGCCAGGGGGATCCTACCATCTCCAGGCCAACTCCCATTCCAAAAAACTATTTTCCTTGGAGCTATACTTTAGGTACAAATGTCCACGACTTTTTCTCTAGGTTTCATAACTATTAAGCCACAGGAGGAGTAGACTATGAAAGAGTCATTCAGAACTCTTTTAGGGATTAGTGTCACAGGAGCTCTTGTTCTAGTTATCAGCCTTTGCAAACCCAATTAAGGCCACTAATAAATGTTGATTACATGTTATACAAGACAGTAGTTTTGTATGTTTTATGGTGCTCTGGATTTTAGTTGTGGTTGCAGCCTCCATACAGACTACAAAATATCTAACCCGGAAAGAGATGATGAGAGATGATTTGACATACACAGTTATATTAGCTCAGGTTTTAACATCATGATAGAAAGGTTGTTTCTGGGATCCCCCCAGACAAGTGTTTAATGTTTGCATGCCAACGTAGAAAACTCAGAATTCAAAGACTTCCAGTCTTCAATGTCCTGTGAGTTTTTATACTGCCCCTGCTGAAGTCCAATGACATGAATGTCAGTTTCTCATCTGTCAAAGTTACTATTAACAAACATCAGATTTGTTGGTCTTACATTAAAAAGTTGTAATGTCACTTTAATGAAAGACTTAGTCAGTGCTTGTTACATTTATCTCAGCTGTTGTTGCGCAAGACATTACAGAAAAAACTGTTTGTCAAAATACTTCAAAATCAGAGAGAAAATTAGCACCCAAATTATTTCATTGATAAATTGCCAAATTCTATTTTATGATGGACTTAGGGAATTGTCCTGATTTACTGAAATTAAATAAAGATGGATCACTTTTGGAATCTTTGATAATACTGGCAGCAAGTGAGCTTCATTGCAGTAGCTGCAAAAAACAAATACCCACCCTAGAAATGTGGATGTCAAGAGTAAAGGAACTGAAAAAAAAAAAGTGACTTACTGCCTGCATTAGATTAACAGCTCAACTGTTTTAAGAAAAAAAGGACAAGTTAAAAATATACAATTGATGTAACTTTTATAACTGTAAGTATACTTCTGTAACCCACAACTTAGACTGCTTTGAATTTGCTGTGTTCCCATATCCTGTATGTGTCGCTCTCTCCTTTTCTGGTTACATAAAGAAATAAGCTGTGTTATTGTCAATTTTCTTTATGTTCAATAAAAGCTTGAAATTTGAAACAAGATGTTTTAATTAATGATAACAAAGATGAAGATCACTCTGGTGGGAAAATATTAGATACATTTATTGTTCTCCTCAAGTAAGAAATGTATTGCAAAGAAACACCAGAAACTCTTGGTTAATCACCTTTCTCAAATATTCAAAAACTGAAAAAAAACCTTTTCTTGAGTAAGGACCCATGGAACATTCCTAAGGAAACAAAGATGTACTCTTAACATTGCTAAATCTGTTGTAGTTAATATGTAAGGTCTTAGATTAATTAGGTTGATCTCTGTTTTCCCTCATCTTTTATTGATTCCACCCGGACTGGTCAGAATGAGAAGTTTCATCAATGCCTGTGTGCAGTTTAGCTGCAGCCTGTACAGAATAACATATGCCTGTGTCACCATAGATGTTACAAGACACAGAGAAAAATAAGTACTATAAACTAAAGAATAAAGGACTATTTTTCCTACAGTGATTCCTATTCAGAACGACAAATTAGCATGACTTTAATGCCAAGTCAGAGGTAAGGAGCAGAAAAACCATGGCTTCAACAAGGGAAGTGCTTCCAGAGATTTGACTACATCAGCATCTCCCCCATTTTTACTGACTGCTGGTGACAATGGGGGCAGTAAATCAGTAGCAGATCTGGAAACAGAATCCAGTATCCATCCATCATATTATACATAAGACTATAAAAGCTTTGGGGATGCTTAAATTTTCAGACCACACCAAAGTTCCACTACTTTCTATGCAGGGCAAACTCTTCCTTGGGTGCCTGTGAATGGCCACTTGTAATGTGTCTGCATTGACATGGTCCAGGTTAGAGGAATGCATTTGAGGTGAATCTCCTGATCATCCCTTCATGAGACTCATTCATCTGCAATGAGGGCATGAACAGGCTTTCCTTCGGATCATGTGCTCCAGAGGGCATCCAGTGTACTGCAAACATCAGTGGGTGTTGAATTCTGAGGCCCAGACTTATGGTAAAATTCAGGAGATCACGGATTGGACACCCAAATCTCAGGACCAGCTGCTCCATTCTGTAGAACCTCCTATTTCCCTGCACTAGTTGCAGATGAAACAAACTTTATATCCTTCTCTAGGCTCGTCCCTACGCACCAGCAGCTGACAGAGAAGGGGTGCATGGAAGAATTAGAAGATAGGACTAGATTATTTATCCAGGGATTATCTTCCAAACCCTCTGATCTCAGCTGACGACTGAATGTCACTATCCTGAAGAAGGGGTGACCAATGAGGTCAAGAAATTGTTCTTTTCCCTGGCACTCTTACATTGTCCACAATGTTGGACGAGACAGAAGACAAGGATAACAAGAATTACTAAAGGGTGCCTGTAGACTTGATTTAACAAAGCATCAGAACTTCTGCTGGTCCATCTTTGTGTAAAAATTCACTGCTTTTAATAGACCAAGCCAAACAGGCTGTTAGATGAATAGTCTCTACAGCCAATACTATAAAATGCAAGGTTTTTTTTGTTTTGGGTGTTGGAGTTTTTTTTTTTTTGTTTGTTTTNATGATAAAACAGTAATTTTGTGTACTTTAACGGAAAAGCTCATGTTAAAACCATTTTCATTGAACCTGTACCAAAATCAGAGACAGAAATTATGGTGTGTAAATAATTTCAGAATAAGGCCATTTAGTATTTTGCTTTACATTCAATAAATAATACTGTTGCTGTTTGTGCATTTTTAAATTAAGTGTTGAGCTTTATTAATTAAGACTAGCAATATCTATAAATATTAACTCTGACAGATAAATATGTATTTCCTACTTTTTCTTATAGCTTTTCTTTGTGGGATAGAATGAGGACTTAACACGCTGAGAAAAGTTACCTCATATCTTCTTCAGAATCAAAAATTAGAACTACTTAAAAACTGAATTCTGCTCAAGGTTAGACATGCTACAGGTGATGTGGGAAGTTCGTGCAAAAGAGAAGTCAATACAAAGATATCTAATTTAGAAAAATTTTGTAAGAAAAATCAGATCAATAAATACTGATAAAGGATTTTCTTAGGGGCACAGATTTAGTAGGAGGGAGAGGGCACAAGGTGAATTAACATCATTGTCAAAACAGGCTGCTGTGCTGGGGGTGAGGAGATGTTCCTCTACTGACATAATTCTCTTCTAAATAAGTTAGTGCTATCCAAATCTTTCAGGTTTAATGGAAGCAGCTTCCTTTGGACTGTGCTTCCTCTGCAAGTGTGGAAGCCAGAAATCCTGAGGCTTCAGTATTTGCTGTGGATCCAGCAGTGCAGCCTTAGACAAGCAACTTGCAGCAAAACCCTCACTGATTTGAGTTTGCTGCTGTTAAATCTTGCTGATTTGCTTGAGACTTTGCATAAACATTAGATCTTTTGTGAAAGCCAGATTTGATCTATTTTTTTCCCATTTTTTTTCAGAGTTATGAATTCATATACTCAAAGTATTTCTTTTTTTTTTTTCCAGAGAAATGAAGGCAATCACAAGGACTGTCAAGTATTATTCATTTTGAATCTTACACTCAGCCTCATTCCAATGCCACTGAAAGCAAAGGAGGTTTCTCAGATTATTTCAATATTATGGGCCCATACTAGACTGGGAGATTGGGAGATATTGAGTGCCATTCATTGCACTGAAATTAAAGCACATCCAGATTTTCACAAGCTGTTAGTCTGAACTGATTTAAAGTTTGAGTTGAAAATTTTGGAATTAATTTAAAATTTAGTCTAACCTCTCATATTATTAGACTTCATATTTATGGAATTGATTTAGAATCTCTATTTAGAGTTAAATGACTTTTTATTCTATCAAACTGCCATTTCTACACGCCATAATAACATTTGCCCTATCCCAGGAAACTTTTGAACTAAGGGCAAAGAATCTGTGAGGAAAGATAGCATCATATGAGACACATGCTGTGGGAAACTAAGAAAGAGGCAGTAGAAAAGTAATATAAAATTTAGTCAGAAAGCTGTCAAAGAAAGTAAGATAATAACACCACCAAGCTTATTTTAGAGCTTCCTGTTAAAATGTATCAGAAAAGTCTTGGAGCCATGGACACACCACACACACACACACACACACACGTGTACATATATAAAGATTTTTATAGACATGTCCTTTTTTTTTGTAAATATAGATAACTTTATTTATTGAACATGCAGATATTTCTTCCTAAGACTATCTCATATCTATAGGATTCATTCCTTTTATCTTACCACTTGTGTTTTTCAAGTAATAAACATTTTTTTACTTTTTTTGCTAGAAACTTACTAAAGGTGCCTGATTTGGGGCAAGTGACTTGCATATGCTCTCTAAAAATACAGTAGCTTCCCAGTTCTGATCCACTGAAATACGCACAATATGCCTACTTGATGCATCAGCTGAGCTTCTGCTTCATTCTTCTGCTTCTAAGGTAGTAAGCAGAAATAAGGAATTGGTAAATTTTCCCTCTGTGCCACCTGGAAAGAACTGTGGAGATAAAAATTGTCAACAGCAGAGAGCTGAGAGGGATGAGTACAAAGACATTGTCTTCAAAGTGAGCAGGAACAAATTCAGGAGAAGATAAAAAAAAAAGAGAGACTATTTTACTCTTGAAAGTATTTAGGATTTGTACATTTAAAACTCAAACACTGTAAAAACACTGTAAAATACAAGTGGAGTCATTGTTAGACAGTAAATTTGGTGATTAACCTATTGAACATATCCAGAAGCAGAAGTTTGAAAATGCTGCCCCCATTACCTGTCAAACTTCCGTTCTCTCTTTGAGGTTCTTTTGTTCCCACACTTATGTGGACAGTGGCCATCTTTAGCTATGCTTATGATAAATTATTAATCTGGCTACATAATTGGTAAAAATATGTACATACAGAACTCAGTGGGAATTTAGAACAGTAGTATTGTTGTGTCATCAGAATTTTTTATAACAAAACTGTTCTCTGGATTAGAAAATGATACTAAAAATTAACTATTAGGAAAAATTAATTTTTATGAAGTACTGATTTAAAAAGACAATAGAAAAAACTTTCAAATTCTTAATTAGTCTTCCTAAATTAAGTCTCTTTTATATCTTGACTTATACAAGTCTCTTGTATATCTTTAATATACAAGATACTTCCCTAAAATGTCTATTAAAAAAAAAAAAAACAACCGCCCCCCCCAAACAACAGCCAAATAAAATCAGCAGTACTTTGGGGCACAAAGTAGGATTCAAGTATGAAACATCTGTCTGACAGCTGCTGCCACACCACCATGCCTTGCTCCAGCAGACTGAGGTGCTGTCAGTGAAAACATCCTTCCACTTACTGCTCATGCCAAGACTAATGCATCTGCAATCCTGCATTCAGTTTTGGGCCCCTCACTAAAAGACAGACCTGTCCAGGGGACAGCAGAGGTGCTGAAGGGGCTGGAGCACAGATCCTCTGAGGAGCAGCTGAGGGAGCTAAGGTTGTTCAGCCTGCAGAAGGGGAGGCTCAGGTGAGACATTAATGCTCTCTACAGCTCCCTGCAAGGAGGGGGTGTGAGGTGGGGTCAGCCTCATCTCCCAGGCAGCCAGGGGTAGAACAAAGGGAAATGGCCTCAGGTTGTGCTGGGAGAGGTTCAGGTTGAATATTAGGAAAAATTTGTTTGCTGGGAGAGTGGATAAGCATTGAATGTGATTCCAAGAAAAGTAGTGGAGTCACCATCCCTGGAAGTGTTCAAAAAACAAGATGTGGGGCTTTGCAATATGGTTTAGTGGGCATGGTGGTATCCAATCAAAGGTTGAACCTGATGACCTTGGCCATCTTTTGCAACCATGTGATGCTGTGAAAACCAGGCCTTTGGCTACTGCATGCAGGAACTCTGTCAAACCCCCCAAGCAATTTCCTGAGCATCCCTGTCTACTTGTTGTCTCTAAAAAGGAGTAAAAAAAGTGAGAGGGAAGATTCATTCTCACAAGAATGACAGGATAATATGGTTTTCTGAAGGAGGTCAAGGGGTTCATTCAAGCATAGTGCAGTTTTACAGTGAACGCTCCCTTTCATTAAATATGCTGTTCCTTAAGTCTGCTTCACTTGTGCTCCAAGTCATGTTAATGTCAATGGGCCCTTCTGTGACATACAGAAAAAAACCGGTAGGAACTCCTTTGTGAGACTTCTCCTGGGTTTCCTTTCACAGCTCAGTCTGGCCTTCAAGATAGCTCTGATAAATTATTAAATAAAATGGGGAAATCAGAATTTATTGTTTTTTTTTTTAATGGAAACAAAAAGCCAAACAAAATAAACTCAGTGTAAAGTAGGTAAAGAAAACTCCATTGCCATTTGTTTCCTTCTGAGTGCTCTTGTTTTTCTTGACAAAAAGGGGAATGTAATATGAAGGTTACTATTCTCATAAAAAGTGTTATATTTTCCATTAACAGTACATTTCTTTGAAACATCCATTCCCTTTCAAACTGACGTCTTGTGTTTGGAGCTGATCTTGGCTCAGGGACCAAAATACAGAGAGCAAAACCACCAGCCTTCTTCCCCAACTCCATTGTCCAGTACAAGGCTGTCTCCAGGCTATGAAGCAAAATCCTGAGTTTCTCCAGCCTCTGAGGGTCATGTGTGAGCCTTATCATCCCTGGACTTGATGATAATCCTGTTATCTAACCCAGCCCAGTGAAGTCCAATCCAAAGTATGTTCCTGAAAGAGTGTGAACATTCAGGATAACCTTCGTGGTAAGAAGTTCCAGGCTTTTATGTGCAAGGGTTTCCCCCACAAATTAGATTCATAGATTACTATGCTTATGATTCCATAAATATTTATACCCTCAAGCAAACTGAATAGTATAGTGACAAAATAACAGCTCTGCATTTGTTTGTGTGGAATCTAGTGAAGATTTTTCCCTTTTTGGAAATTTTTGCCTTTCTTAAGGGGCTATTAAAAACTCTTAAATATTCAAGTCATTCCCACAAAATATTGAGCTGCTAAAAGATATGTTGACTTTTTAAAAGCTGTCAATTGTGCCCAGCACCTGATCCATTTCAGCTGTTTTATTTATGCACTTGTAGCATTGTTCTCCCAGGATTGTGATTCTGAGGGAGACCATGATTCAAAGCATTTAACAGAAGTTGAATGGAATCATTCACATGACCAAAGTGACTCATCTGCATATGTTTTTGCAAACTTAATCCTCAAAACCAGATGCTAATAGTTTACCAGTTATACAGAATAGTTAACTAGCTCCTAGCAGAATGTAAAACAATGCTAGGAAAGAATCTATTATGTTTTATTAACAGGCAAACAGAATTAAACAAACTCTTAAAAGATTTTTTTAAAAAGAAAAAAAACAACAATACATTATCCTTTAAATATTCTGGTATCTAAAAGGTTGCTTACTAGACCAAATCCAATGAAATTAACTAGGTAGATTAGCTCAGTTCATTGCTTTAATTAAATACATCCTGAGCTTTGCTCTCAATGAATTAGCAAGAATATTTGCAGCTTCTCATTGACATACTTGCTAAAGTAGCAATTGAAGCAACTGTATTCTGACTAAATACTGGGGGGGGCAATGGTACATAAGAAGGCAGGTGTAGGTTTTCCAAACCAACAAAATTAATCCCAAGGGACAGGGAGAGATGATCCAGGTGTATTTTAACTTAGAAGTGCTGTATTTCAAAAGCATGTAATCCACAGTGTAATCCCAAATCCTTCTTAAGGAAGAGCTATGCCACAAAAATATTATCGTGACCTTTCTCTTACTGTTGCTATGGAAAGACATGTTTCCTCGCTTCTGGCAAAGGACCAGTAATTGTATTTAAATGGGGTGTTGAACAACCATAGTGTGTGCAGTGTGGTGTTATTTCTTTGTGGGAGGTTTATTATAGGCTTCTGGTATATAATCTTAATTAGATGTCTGAGGAAAAATAATGCTTTTAAGTTTGGAAATTGTATTCTGTCTTTTAAATTCCCCGATTTCTCTGATAGTCTTTTGAAGTTCTTCTGAAGCTGTAAATGTTATCTCTATTCCTTAATCAAACCATCCTTTCAACCAGCTGCAGCAGAATAGCTCTCTTTTATGTTTATGGGAACTTGGATGCAATTATTTTAGAGATGAACTTGCTATAAACAACCCTATCATTTTTAGACTTTCAAATTTCATTATCTTAAGCACAAATCAACATTGACGCTGCTCTAGTCTGGCTCTGATATGCTGCTTAACATTAGCATGGGTAGGTGATTTTTATTCAATTTTATTATATTAGTGAGTAAATTTAGCGAAGTAAGTTAGCCCAGGTTGGGGAATCAAATTTTTCAAGCTATTCACAGTACTTAAGTCTTAACAGATTGGTTGACACAGAAAAAAAGAAACAACCATATTACCCTTGTCTGCAGCTGACTGGAAATGAATAAATTTTAGACTAAAATCCTGGTAACCAGGTGATTATTAGTATCTTGAATGTTATCTTTCTGTGTGTTTTATAAAAATTAATATTACTTATTTTATTATATTTAGCCTTTTAATCCCTTCTTTTTAAAAAATAGTTTTATTTATGTAAGTATATAATTATTCAATGGCTAAACCTTCAAGTCAAGGTGTACTTGACTTAAAAACAAAAGTCAGTTGGGCAAATATAAATTATTCTAACACAGGCTTCTCACTGAAATCAGATGATCTTGATTTTGGTTTGAGATGTGGGATAGTTCCAGATAGTGCTGTTTCTCTAGAATCTCCTACTGTCTGCTCACAAAGATACACTCATCTATCATGGAATGAGTGGCTCATGCCCATGAAATGACACAGAAAAGCACTTTAACTTCTTATAAAGTTGCATATGATCTGAACTTGTCACGTCTTGTTCCTCTCTCTGTGCCTTTTCACTTACAGTGACTTTTCAGCAAAGGTTATCTTTCTTGACTTTCTCTTAAAAAACACTTTCCTGCTGTTTCCATCCTCAGTGCCTCTGAAAGAGCCACTTCTGCTACAATCTGCTGTGAATCAGCTGCGTGATTAAGTTTGGGAAAAAAAATTATATATACACCTGCTATTTTCCATTTTCCCTAACTGTGTTGTAGTCAGTGATGCTCAACCATCCTCCCCTGCAGGCCTACCAAGAAGTGTTTATCTTTGGTAAGAACCAGGGCTGCTTAACACAGATCTAACTCAAACTGCAATTTTACGGATCTTCATAATTAGGAAACAAAAAAATTTGAACTCCTGCTCAGCTTCTGAAAGAATTTTGGCCGTAATTACAGTCAGGATAAATACAATAGGCCAACAATCTAACACAAGCCTAATTTAATGTCATTACAATTTCTGTCTGTTCAATGCCTCGTGAGTGCAGTAGTGCAGTGTGTTGGTCTGTAAGCAAACACAAAACTGTTCTGCTGAGTATGACCAGAGCTTTCTCTAGCTCAGGATCTATCCCATGGCAGTTACCAGTTACAGGTGCCCTGGGCAAGACATAAGAACTTTCAAACAGGTTGTGATACAAAATCCTATGTTTCTGGGAAGTTTGCAGTTTAGTATTAAAAAGAAAAAGAAGGGGTAAATCAGTAATTGTTGAGACCTGAAGCTGCAAGAATTCAGCACTCCTGGGAAGTGTATCAGCCTCATGTGGTCTGGAAAAGTAGTTTATTTTTTAAATTTGATACTTTACAGTAGCTTCATTCAAAGACCTCTAGTGCTTGTCTTGGTAGAGAAATAAAACAGTATCATATTAATATTCTTCATACTTATACTTCTGAAGATCTTTAGCAATTTATCCATCATCTCTTTTCCATTATAAAGTATACTGCTCTGCTGAAACTCCCCATACATTTAACCACACTTACCATTAACTTAGTGCTGTCTTCTAGTTAGTCACACTGTGTTGCCTGACCATTACTAGTGGTGAGTGTTATGCAAATTATGAGAAAGTAAAAAAAAGAAGGCAATAAAGGAATTTTATAAATGTAGAAATTATGGGGAATACACTAATCTTCTAATGCCAATTACTGGCTAACCTGTTTAAAAGTCAATATCAACATAATTTGTCACTACCGAATAAACTTCACCCCATGTCAGTAACAAGCACGGATTGCTGCTTAATATATTTCTTTTGATCAGAGAGTCTGTTCATGTCCTGCCAAATCATTTTAAATATTGCTTAAGCTAATGGATATTATTTTGTAATTGATCTAGGCTGATAAAGAACATGGGGACACTTTCCAAAGGTATGTGTCTACCAGTAATTTTTGTATTGAACAGTAACTTGATGACTCATGATTACCTGACACATAGTGTTTAGTGTTTTGTTATTTACTATACCATGGGAATGAATTTGCTGAATAAGAAGGTTCAGTTCTACAAATTCCTTTTAACAGTATTCTTCATAAGGGATTTAAACTATTCAAAAGGTTCACAGAGTTTTTTAAGTCTTCAGAAAAGCATGCATTTTACTGCTGGCATTTCCAGCCTCAAGGTGTGGCTAAAATAACTATTTTGTCTTTCACCAGATGGGGTGTGGAGAAAAACCTGAGGAATGTTGTCAGGTTGTGTTTCACTGGCTGCTACAAGGTTTCTATGCATGAGGCATGCCACTGACATCACTCACTCACAATGTATGGTCTGAAGCAATCAGACTAAGAAAATCTGGAGATAAAAGTAGGAAAGCAGCAGGGGGACTAGAGTAAGTGAAGCAAAACATATCAATCTGTGGAAGCAGCCTGACTGCTTCCAATTGTACTGTCATGATCTTCTGATTTATCCTCCAGGGTGGAAGGATTGCAATTATGCTGTACCAACAGGTACAGAGATGGGAGGAAAAATACATCTTGAGCATAGTTAAAGAGTTGTCAGATTTTTACACAAAATCTCCTTTGGTGCCGCCTTATACCTGTGTGAAACTCAATCCAAAATTCAACCAAGATTGTTTTATATGGCTCACAAACGTTAAAACCCACCGAGTCTGTATAGACTTAAAAGCCTAAATGAATTTGGATGAATCTGCATTGTTCTGGATTCAAATGTTGGGAACACAACCACTAGCTGTAACTCCAAGGTTTGGTAGTAAATCAAATAATAAACACTGTAGTGTTTAACACCGTAAATGTCTGATTCCCACGTGTGTTAGTAAGCTGTGTATCAAGTACAATTCCAAGAAACAAATATAATTGTTTAAATTTTCTGACACTGTCAGAGAAGCCATGATCTCTGTGTTCTGAGTATCTAATAAATATTCTTCGTAAGTCTTCTCTGACCTGGGAAATTATTGCTATTTTACTAAGAAGGTATTAAAGTAGAAGCATGCTAAGTGATTTGCATAAGTAATAATAGCATGTCAATGGTGAGGGTTAGTAAAAAGGCACAAGGAATTCCAGTGCTGTAAGTAGCAGTCAGAATCTTCTCCCAGCAAAATTGAAAAGAAAGAAATCCTGCCAAAATTAGTCTGTGATAATTTCTAGAGAGTACTGTAATTTCAGTCAAACCTATCAGTCTCTAGTCAAAATGTGGAAAAGTGATTTGAATGGATTTTTAGAAGAAATGAAAATTTATATTTTGCTTAATCTTAAAAATCCATTCCATTCTTTGATTGAACAAGAAAACACAGGAAAATTCTCCATTCAAAACTAGAGTGAAGGAAGCCTCTTTGTTAAAAACACCAACTGAAAACATTTTAAAATTTGAAATGATTGAAACTTCTAGCCAAAAGAATTATTTGGTTTTAATCCAGAACTTTTGAATACATCTATTTGTTCAAAAAATCATGGGGGATTCCCATGGCAATTTTCTGAGCATTTCTATCTTTGAAGAATTCACTACTTCAATTCAGTGCTTTTCCTATACAATTATTCAAATGATGTCTTTGTGCCTTCCAATGAAGATATTTGAATTACATCATTTTCAGGTTTTTTATGTGCCTGCTTCTGTGCATGTTTTGAGCCAAACCTCTATCAGCCCTCAGATCTTTGGTCTATTTTGAAACAAAGACATATTGCAAGACTGGGTGTCCCTCACAAAATCCCACTGCATATCTTTTCCAAACATGCTAAATGTCCAGTGGCTGGTGAGTCTGACTTTACCCCATCATGCCAAAGAAGGATTGCAGTCGTGATTTCTACTGCTCCTTTCAGCTGCACCTTGCTTGTCTTCATCTGCAGCTCGATTTTTGGAACCCCAGCAATAAGGACATGGTCCTGTGGTTACTCCTCACTTGTGTGAAGGCTCTCCAGCTGAGGAAATCAGCCCTCAAGCCATGCAGATGGATCCAGGTTTTCCAGTGAACCAGGTAGTAGAGGTCAGCTTGAACCCACACACTTATCTGCTTTATCTCTGGTGTCACCCTATCAAAATGAGTCACAGACCTGGATGTTTCCAGATTTTAAAGACAAAACCACTTTGGTTTTCCTAAGGCATTTTGCTTATTTTGATCATGTGAGCAGAATCAGGTATGAAATATAGCTGGGACTGAAGATTTAAAGGGGGAAAGATGTGTCATATTCTGATGCTTTTAAAAGGAATGCCAATAGATCTGAAACTGCTTCAAATAGTAGCCAGAATAATGGATGCAGAAATTGACTATGGTCCTTTTGAAAAAGAGGATCTGTAAGAAACCAGTTGTGCAAAGAATGCACCTGAGAATAAAATAGTTGTTGTTGCATCTACTAAAAATCTCTCATCTCTTCTTTGGAACCTTGTGCTGCCATGAGTTGGACACACTGAGCTGTTTCTCAGAATGAGTTGTTTATAGCACAACTCCTATCTCTCAGTGCAGTGTAGTCAAAATAAAACCTTCCAAAAAACCCTTTCAACTTCCACTGTCATCACCTGACAACGTGACTTTTTGAAAGGGTTTTTGTTTCAGCAGCTGTTTGAGATGAAAGAAGCGTAGCCATATTAACAGATAAAACTCCTGTGATAAATCTTTCTTGCCATTTGGGCAAGAAGGAGTGCTTTTCTTCCCAAGATTTTATTGATTGTTTGTGAACTCATTGATAAAACAGGCTGTGTGCCTTGCTGCAAAATGCTGCCAGCTCTACATGCCGTCTGGTTTAACAATGAATCCAATATTAAATGTCCTATTTGTGACAGCAGCCTTATGAAAAGCCATGCTTTTAAAATAACAAATGGTACTTTGTACATAATTTTAGTGGGGAGATGTTGTTCATAGGAAACAAGAATTAGAGTTGCAATGTTGTTTACTTTTCAAATCTAGCAAGCATATTTCGTAAATTCATTAGTAGGAAGTCAAAAAAGGAAATGAAATTAAGCCTAAAATCATGGTGGAAAGGCAATCCAGGTTACACAGCCCTGCCTGGAAAGAGAATTATTTATTCTTTTATCTGATAACAAAGAGAAATTAGAAATCTGAAATGTTGTTAAGATTCTAGCTGGAATTAATCAGTAGGATTCCAAACATTCCAAGTATCACCTCGTACTAGCGAGGCTTAGCTATGTGCACTGGAGTACAGCTAATCTGGAAATATCAGCTCAATTCAGAGTTGCCCACAGTTGGGAGCAGGAAAGCGCAGTGAATTGTGATCAGCATTTGTCCTCATGTTTGCTGTGAGTGATGGAGGCAAGTCAGCGTAAGCACACACTTGCAGATAATCACTTACCTGACAGGGCTCTGGATGATGAAAAGTCTTTCCTCTGTCTCCAGAGAGCACGATGCTTATTTCAGACGTTTCCTGGAAGACAAAGGGATAGAATAAGAGCCTTTGGATTACACTGGGATGACAGAGATCTGCTAATAAAAATGTAAAGGTCAAAAGGCTCCATCCTCCTCTGGTGTAAAAACAGCAAAACTTCAGCTCTGACATCCACTTACAGCTGCTGGGGATCTTGATTATCAAGGTAGTGTCTGTGTCTTTTTTGCTTTGTTTGTCATGCAGCACAAAGGCCATGCAGAAGCACAGTTAGGTTCCAGATAAAAGTGTTTGCTGTTAACAAACCAAGAATAGTACCCAAGGTATAATTAGTAGGCTGTTTTCTAGCAGTTTACAGGAAAAAAAAAAACAAAACCAAGAGCAAACACCAACAACCGTCAAGCACTATAACAGCAGCAAGGATCCCTGCTTGGTTTGCAGAACATTTGAAGGCTGCTAATAAAATCATAGCTCACATATTTTAGTAGTTTAGGTCACCACCAACCTAAGGATGGGTGCAGGGGGTACCTGAAGGTGGAGCTGGAATGTGAATGACATATCTAGAAGAAATAAGATATCATTCTAGTTGCTATCTTATTTGATAGTTTTTGATAATTTGTTACATTTATAATCAAGTGAATCACACTTCTCTCATTAGGTACTTTAATAATTTAAGTGGATACAAAGCCTCCCTGTTTGTGCTTTATTTCTTTATTTATTTGTCAAACAGTTGAAATGGAGGGCACCATTAAAGAGAGAAGAAAACAAAAAGTAAAAGTAACCCAACAAACCATTACCAAAACTGTGAACTTTCAATATTTTTATGTGACATTTAAATGTATTTTATTAAATCCCAGCATGATCCTTTCTTGCTAAATGATCAGAATTCATTCTGGAATGGACAGAAAGTCAATTGCTTTTGCTCAAACCTGTCTCCAGCTGAATTTGTGTTGATTTGTACGTGACACAAGGACAAAAGGATGATTTCCCCTTTGCTTTCATTTTGATGGGCTGGACCCAAAACTTGCCTTATTATGGTTTGCTACTGTTGTTTCAAAGTGGGGTTTCTTTTAATGTATTATTATTTGAAGGATGTAACAAATTAAGTGTTCATTAACTGCAGATGATTGAAGATCATTATTCCTACTTTCATTACAAGCATGTCTGATTAGTGCAGGGCTTTTTGTGTTGGCTTTCCTGCCACCATGTGCCCTCTCCAGCAGCTTGGAATTCACGGACAGACTAAAATTGCTGATCATATCAGTCCTGTGCTGCCATCCTCACAGTGCCTCTGTTTGACAGTAGCCAGTTGCCATGGAAATAATTGTGGTGTCACAAATTCAGTGTTATGATTTCAATAGACGATCATGTAAAGTGGAAGAAAAGGTTTGCAAGTGTAGCTAACACAAACAGCAATGGAAAAAATAAAAACATATCCAAGAGGACAACACCATCTGCTAACTGTCTGTAAGGTTTTTCTGAGCAGTCCTTCAGGTAGATTTTCAGGTCGGATCCCTTTCCTTCAATATTTCCATTGATGGGAACTCCTTGGTCTCTGCCACATTTTCTATTAATCAGCGGGCAGTCAGATATTCAGTGAAGTGACAGCAGCATTCCACAACAGCAGGTATCTAGGGCTAGACAAAGTGCACCAGACAGCACCTCATTTGTATTCTGCCCCACTTGTGGCTGAGGCTCTGCCTTCATGAGGCACTGGTGCCCAGCCTTGGCCCCTCTGTCAATCAGCACACACTAAACACTCGTGTGCGGCAGACACGGAGCAAGGTGACAAGGTGCTTCTCTGCCAGCCACTGCACCTGGCTGGATCAGAGATATCTCATCTCTTTGTCTCTTCGTCCCTTTTTTTGTTAGATGTATTGGAACACTTCATTTGAGCTATATTAATGGATAAGCTCTGCATGGACATGGGTTGTTGAGTATGAAAAAGCTTCTCATCTACAAAGAGACACAAAACACCTGTTAATGCTGTGTATATCTGTTTATGACAATCTCCATGTTCTGCATTTAGACTTTATCCATGTTTAAGGTTTCTTACCTAGCTTGTACACAGCAAGTTTCTGAGGGCATTTTCTGAGGTTTAGCTCTTTAACTGTGGTAGGGTAACCAGAAGTCCCAGTTTATCTGGGGAAGATTGAGAGTACTAGAATTTATACATCTGTTTCAAAAACTGAAAGTTTATTTTTGGCCCAGATTTTTGTTTGCAGAAACAAGCTTTCCCTTGTTTTTACCCTTTGAGATGGTGAATGAATAATTCCTGTAAATTTTCAACATGCATAAACTTCAGCTCACTTCCAGGCTCTGATATTGCTCAACATATTGCTGTTGTACTTGCCTGGTTGCAGTCGGGGGTATCCCAATTTCCTGATGATGAATATTTCCTTCCTGAGCCTGGCCTGATAGAATATTTGAATAAAAGCCATAAATTTGTGTGAAGGCATAAAGACATAAAATATATAGTATTTACATTAGACACATTACAGATTACTACTCAGGAAGTCTGTTAAGGGATATGAAATAGGTCTCCCCACTCTTTATTTAATCATCTGTAGAATGAGTGTATTGATATCTCCTTACCTCACAGGCATATTGTGAGGGTAAATACATTCATGGCTACAAGTTACTCACTCTGGAGTCCTGGGACAGCAGAGTAACCAAGAGAGTATTCAGAGGGGGTGGAATTTCTTTCCGTTTTACTGAACTGATTAATTCCTGGTATAGTGCCATTGATTCTAAAGCAGCAAATGTTGTCATTGAATTTTAACAGTTTCAAAACAAGGCTTTGAAGTTTTCTCTTGTGCTGCCCACAATATCTCAAACCTATGGGTTAAATTGTATTTGAAATGTGTCCAGGGTGTCCTCAGCACATAGCAGCACACTCTGTTTACTGCACGTTTGGGCCAGAGCCATTCTCTCCTGCTTTGTGGATCTGTTTGAAATAATCAACTTTCTCCTTGGGAGAATTTGCATTCAAGAATTAGTTTTCTCATGCATGGAGAATGTTTTTCATTTCTGAGGGAAATTCAGGGAAAGAATGGGAAATGTTTTGATTTATGCAAAGCTGTGAATGTTTTTGGAATCAATTTCTAAATCTAGCTACAATCAGCTTACACTGATATAATTTGTTCTAGACCTTATCTACACAGAAGTGTTCAACTAGTTTTAAAAAAGGTGAGTAAGTAACGTTAGGATTCTAATCCCAGAACTAATCTTGGGCATAATCACAAGAAAATTGATAGGGGATACAAAAGATTTACAGAGTAGTAGCACAAGCAGTGTAAATAAAACTGGGGCAGGGTTCTGTGTAGAAAATTGTCCTTGTCAGAAATGCTAGATATTGGGGGGTTTTACGGCACTAAAAGTATGGTTGTCAAAGTTAAGTGTTGGTACAATATCTGGGCTGTAATTCAAAACAAGATTTAGGAGTGCTGCTCAGGACAGAAATAGCTGAAAGTTAGGGCCCTAGCTCTGTAAATCACATTTTCAAGGCACAGGTAGGTCTCTACCTTGCATGGGAAAAAGCTAAATTCTTACCAGCAGGAATCCCAAACACCACACACTGATTTAGAAAATGATAAACAAAATTCTGTTGAAAAGTAAACAGCTGAAACTCAAAGGAAGAGATGAAAAAAGAGTGAACTCCTGATTGGCATTAATTCGGCAAGATAAATATTTCAGGGCATCTTATAGGATTTGGAGAAATAGTCTGAATTCTGGTGAATTGCTGTCCTGAACTTCAGGTTTAAATGACACATTAGGTATCTGATCAGTTCAATAAGCATCTGTTTCACTGATGCTCCTCAGATATTTGACGTAGTCCTGCATGACATTCTGAAAATCAAATTATCACTATACAAAAATAAGTGAAGTTCTGTTAAATGGATTAAAACTTACTCAGTTTGGCAAGCGACAGTTTGCCAAAACTACAGCCTTTGTAAGGAGGAGAGAAGCTTTTGATTAGCCATTTTTAAATTTTGATGTTCTCTCTGCTTCATGTATCTCACAATTTCTTTTCAGTGGAAGACTATCTTTTTTTCTGGGCAGGAATTTTGATTGCTGTTGTTCAGAAAAGTAGGGGAAATGCTATTACAATAAAAATCCATGTAAGTACAAAAATTATCCAAGCTTTGAAGCCAGAAGTCTTTTATGTATAGAGTTTTCTCTTTCCTTCTTTCTTTTTTTTTCTTTTTCTTCATCCTTATGAATTTGAAATTTTAGGCTCTTGGTCTATTTCAGGAAAGGAAGGAAAAGCATTAAATCCTGAAGATTTTGCAATATGGAAAAATCATTTGCCATCCAGCTCTAATTAAAAACTTTCTCTAATTAAGTCTTACTTAATTGACAAATCTCAAAAGAAAATAATAATGAATCATGATACTATGGAGCTAGTCCCAATGCAATCTGTTCCTGACCAAATGCTATACAGCATCCTTATCTGTGGTGTTGAGAACAGTCACTGCTAGTAAAATTTGCAGATGACATGTATGGGTGGTATAGTAAATACTGAGGGTGATTAATTTCTGTGACCTAATTTAGCAATTCCTTGAGCAGTTCTTTTAATTTGAAATACATGAAAAGACACACCTTTAGGAAAGAAGTAGGTAGGCCATGAATGCAAGCTGAGGGGCAAGACTTGAAATGCTGAAATACTCAAAGCAGACGTGGTAGCAAAGCAGCTTAACATGAGCTCTGTGTGATGCTGCAGCCAACAGGGCAAAACAGCTTTGGTGTGTGCATAAAAACAGAATTTCAAACAGGCATGTGGTGTTCCTGTTCCCCTGCAGAGATATTGCAAGGCAGTGGCTGTGCCTTGTGTCCACACTGCAAGGAAAAATTGTGTCAAACCATGTGATTGAGAGAGAAGCCACAAAGATGCCATTAGTTCAGAAAATCTTATTGCATAATGAAAGACTGAGGTGTTTGAGGAGTTTGCTAATCTTCCTTCCAAGAGCTGCTAAATTGATTATTGATATAATTAGAAATAAAAGGAGACCAGGCTGTAGCTGGTTCTTAGTCCAGCAGAAATAGGTGTGACCAGATTTCATTTTTGGAAGCTGAAGCAAAAAAATCTGGGGGAGGGAAAAGAAAATTAGCACAGAATTCCAATAAGAACTGCACTGCTATTTCTTGGAGTGCAGTGGCTTCTCTAGCTTTTAAAGTCTTTTACCCAAGTCCACGTGTTTGCTAAAATGTATGCCTAGCTGCAGAGAGATTCACACAACTGTTTAATGTGGTGTCTAAGCAATTTTTAGATGTGGTTTCAAAACACAATAAAACTACTATGGGATGTCTGTGCCCCAGGCAGGATGGAATCCATCAAGGGCCTTCCCCTGCCCCTTTTTTTCCTCTCAAATTTTTTTCTTCCTCTTTTGTTTCATCAGCACTGGTTGTTTGGTTGCAGGATGAGGCAGATGAACTTACTGATCTAGCTGGAATCTAACCTAAAAAACAACAAAAAAGCAACCCTAGTGACTGAAATGGCATCTTCAGAGCAGCAAGCAATCTGAAGGCCCTCCTAAACTTGCTCCTCTCCTTGATCAAACAGCCCAAAGAAAGTTGCTGGCTGATTTTGCCCCTGCCACCTCAGACAAAATGGAAAAGTTCACAGTCTGTATCTCACTTAGGCACTAAAAGAACAGGACAACACAGCCCAGACAGCAGCTATAACAGGATTTACTACTTTCCATTAGGCAATGTGGTGCCCAGAGAGCAGCTGGACCATGAAGAGAACTGCATCCAAGAATAGTTCCTTGCTAGAGCTTTCCACCATCTCTAGACAGGGCCTTTTTCCTTTCTTTTTCTAAAATGCAGCAATTTGTCTTTATATATTGTGCTGCTAAGGGCAGGGAGAAGAGAGAGGTCTTGCTACTTTCCTGACCTAAGAAAAGATGATAAAGGCTCTGCTAAACAAGCACTTACAGAGTCAGCCAAGCCAAAGTGCCTGCACTTCAGGCACAAAAGTAGACCTTTAGCTCAGTAGGGAAGGTTTGTGCCAGAAAATTTAAATGAATATGGTATTTATATAACATATGTACCTACGTTGTTTGGGTTTTGGTGTTTGGTTTATTTGTTTGGCTGGTTGGTTGGTTTTGGTTTTTTTGTTTGTTTGTTTTTGTGGGTTTTTTTTGTTTTATTTTTTGGGGTTTTTTTTTGTTATTTTTGTTTTTTTCTCATAAGGTTAATATGAAAAAATTGATAGTTATGATATTATTTTGAATTTTACACAAAATTAGACGGATCTAAACCAATGTGCTGATTTTGAATGCCTATGTACTGTAGCCATGAGGGATTAGGATGGAGATCTGTCATTTCTAGCACGAGAGCTGGGGGTATCAGGTGAACAGGCAGGTGGCAGGTTAAAAGCAGAGATGGTGGCCAAAGGTTGACATGGGCTCAGATAGACATATCTGTGTAATAAAAATCCTGAAAAGGTAATTTAATACTGCAAAATCATTTCTGGCTCAGGAAGCCCCTAAGAAGAAAACTGCTGGATGTTAGAGGAATACTAACATATTCCCAAGACATAGTATGGGAAAACCATAAGTTTGCATCATTCCTATGCTCTTTTTTAGGCATCCCCTACTACCCACTGCCAGAAACAGAACACTGATCTTGGTGAAACTTCACTCTGACTCACTCTTAAGCTCTGGTAACAACTATTCCCTGATGGCAGAAATTTATCATTTGAGAAGGAGGTTCTTGATATCAGACTATCATTTCTGACTATCATCTTTAATTTGACATTCCTTCACAGTTGGTTTGCAACCAGGCACAGCTGTTCAAAATCCTCACATTCTACTACAGATTCCTTGCAACTATTGAATCTAGAAAGCTTCCAAAATTATTCATGGAATTTACTACAAGAATTTTCTTTCCAAAGGAGTGGCTCTAAGTTCTTGGCTAGATTTTCCTAGACCTGGTTGTGCCCTGCAGTTTGCCTTAGGAGTTCAGCACTCTTATCACATGACAGTATTGCACAACTGAACTGGAAAGAGAAAAATACTGGCTCATTCGTGTGGTCTGGAATTAAATCCATCAGTGTTATTCAAAGTGATAAGTAGAGCTTACATGTACAGTAAATCAGCCAGCACAGCATGATAAATTGTCCTTTCCTCTCTGTCAAAGGATTTTTGAATAACCATTGAAATATTTTTCTGTGGTCAAACTCTGGATATTCAAAATAGTTATGCAAGCTAAAAACACTCCTTGCCTTACACCTTGCGTTAAATGACAGTGTGGTCTTAGATGCATTAAAGGCTTTGTCTGCTTGAAATCTTTTCTTCTAAAGTAAAGTGTTTCAAAACAACTTGAAGCCCAGATCTCCTAATTCAAGGGTGCATAAAACTAAACAACATAAAACAAAACACCCCACAACAAAACCAAACAGGCATTTCTGGAATGGGAGTATCTACAAAGAGACACATTCTTATGAGAGAGCTATTCTGGTCAAATTTCCCATGCAGACAGACCTTTAATTAATTCACTGTAAAACCATGTGTGGAAACTCTCATTCTGTCTGAAGCTCAAATTATAGCAGTTTAATTGGTTTCCTTAAATTGACAGGTGTAAACGATATAACTAATTTTAATCTGGATACTGGAACATTTCAATATTTCAGCTTTCTTGGCTTTAGCATCAATTTTGGGGCTTGTCTATGTTTGTAGTTATACAGGTTTAATTTGAGATTTCAACATATTTAGACAAATCAGTGCTGGATGTTATGCAGCAAGCTCACATTCTCCTCTGCCCAAGTATCCCTTGATCACAGCTACATTTAAACTGAAGAAGAAAAAGGCACTTTTCACAGAAAGAAAGAATGTCCATGAAGGCATGTGCATTATTTTAGATAGAGCAGTGCAAATCTGTATGTAGGCTCTCACTTACACTTGTTCATCTCTCATCTGTAGATAAGATGAAGGTGTTTAGATACATGGAGGTCTAAGCTCAGCTGTCTGTCTTTGCTTGGATTTAAGTGATACATATTCAAAAATTATGTTCCATCACGTGTACTGTAGGACAGGAGTGGTTAGCTGGACACAGGCAGCTGAGGGCAGAAACTTCAAATGCTTCTGAGTGAGCAGAATAAGCAATGAGTAATTATGCATATTGTACACCTTCTCTGAGCAGAGCAAAATTGAGATCTATGGTTATGACAACAACATGCCAGCAGCACATAAACCTTTGCACCTGATTCTCACTGTGCTTTAGATCACTGCACAGGGTAGTCCAGACCACTCAGTGTGCCAGATGTTCTCTGTGTTACATATAGCAGCTTTTTTTTAACACAGAAATCCTAAGCTTGATGTTATTTATGGGTCTTCACAATGATTAGCATTTTCCTGCTGAACTGTTTCAAATGTACTCTCTAAAAACCATGTAGTCAAACTTTTCTGTACACCTCTGATTCCAGTGCAGACATGCAGGCTCACGCTCTGATATTCTGCTCACTCCTCCCATGTGTGAGGATTTTACAAATGAACCTTCTATCCTGATAAGAAAAAAGATACTACCAATTACGAAAGGTTTTGAGTAGGGGAGTGAGGAATATAAATGAGCAGAAAGGTGCCAAGATATCAAGACTAAACCATCTGACTTGGTGATAGTTATAAAGTGGATTTCTAATGTAGTGGGTTGTAGTTTTTTTGGTCCTTGATTTGAATAAGATCTGTTTTTATGTCCTTTGTAGTAAAAACCCCTTTCGAATAGGTTGTCTGACTAAATGAAACATTATTAAAAGAGTATATATTGTTCTTTCTTTAGGCTATTTTATCATAAATAATTATACGATCCTGTTGATAGTTAAAAAAATGAGAAAAAGGAAAAGAGACAGAAGGCAGCAAGAAAGAGCACTTTCTTTTCACACTCAAGTCTTTGTTTTTGTTTTTCAATGAATTCCTGCATTTCTGCAGTTGAACTCATGAGAATGCTGGAATGTTACTCCCCAAAATGAACACACTGATATGTGAAGGGCACACCTGCAAACACTGCTGTGAATCTGAAAGGTGAAAGTGGAGTGAGAAGCATGAGGGATAAGGAATGAAGAGAAGGAGAGGCAAGGCTTGCTAAGTGACAAAAAGCACAGTCTGCTAAAAAGCTCGTGGGATGCTGGGTTTCTCTATGAAAAGTCAGTTGCATTGCTATACAGAAGGTTTTTATTGTGGCTGTGCAAGTCTTGGTGCAAGAGCTTCTGTCCTCTTCTGCTTGCTTTCACTTAGAGCCATGCATACTGTTTCCCTTGAGAATATCTTTCAGCTCTGCATTGCAGCCAGTTCAATTAAAATCCTGCTGAATGGTATTGTTTATTTTTGAGAGTGCCACAATTATCAGCAGGAAATCACAGGAATAAGCAAGTGTCATTAATTGCTGTGATCTTGAGCCTGGATGATCTTGGACACAGACTGCATAACAAAGACAATGTAAGAGTGTAGCTTTAGCTGCTTTCTCCTTGTGATATTATCCATGACACAAGAAAATATTTTTTAAGGTTTAATTGCTATGATGTCTTTGAAAAGCTCACAGTGTAGTTGGTGCTTTTCTTTTAATATTCAAATTAAAAAAAAAAATGGTATGTTGTTATGTCTTACTCTCCATTCATATTCTAATGTTGCCAAGAGGCACTAAAATAATCAGTCCATTTATTCTGTCTTTGAATTTCTCCATTATAGTTTCCACTCTACAAATACATTAGTGTGAGGTTTTTCAGGGATGGATAGGTAAATCGATAACTTTTAAGCAAAAGTAAGTATCAGCTTATTTACTTAAGAAGATATCAGATAATAATTGCTCGTTTTCAACCCACCTGTGTTACCATCTACAATATACTTCCAGCATTTAACACTTATCCAAAGACCAGTAACAATATCTTTTAAACCATTCTGACTGAAATTAAATCAGGTTTTTATTCAATACATTAATTTTTACACTGGGCAGTCTGAAAAATTCTCAGGTATTAATGTACCTCTGTGTATTAAAACATGAAAATAAATTTTAATATGTGTGCAGGTTTTTTTTTTTTACGAGGGTGTGTTATATTCAAAGACTGCCTTCTCCCACAGCCTTGAGACACATTGAGAGCCATGACTCGAGTTCAGCCATGCAAAAGTCAGGTGTTTGTCTAAGCACAATGTCTAACCTCTAGTTAGGTAGCTCAATACCTTACCATCTCTAATGAAAAGCAAATAGCCCTACCAATACTGATACATTCCCTGCTATCCCAAGAAATCAGTAGGATGTACAAAACTGTATTACCACCCAAGTTATTGCTAATAATTAATTTTAATGGTGACACAAAGTGGTTAGCAATGAAAAGAATAAAATAATTGTTGGAATCCTTGTGTCAATATAGAATATTGGTGAGTTTTGAGGTCTGAGGAGGAAAGGATGGAAGATGAAATTTCTGCTTATATAAAATTTCATTAGCTTAGTTGTAATGAATCATCTTAAAACTTAAATTGAGCAACATTTTTCTTTCCTCATATATTAGTGGTATGTGGTTGACTCACAACAATATTGGCTCCAATTTGCCCTCAGCTTTTGAAAAAAAATGTATTAAGAATTACTTTTTTTCTGATTAAGTTGTTTTAATATTGGAGAGACTGCTTCTACAGCTGTGCTTCGTTGCTTATTTAAAATTGTTTTTTTCCAAAAATGAATACCTAATTTCTAAAATACAATCTTTCTTCCTCCACTGTTACCCTCGTTTTTGATGTTGCCTTTATCTAAAAATCTGCTCTGTCAGGTCCTGTGGCAAATCACAGGCCAACACTTCACCATGACTGCCATTAACTTAATGCCTACCAACAATGCTAAAATGTGGAAACAGACTGTAGCAGTAGCTGTTGCCTACTGTTAACATTGCTATCAACAGTCCTTTTTTTTTTCATAACAGATGCAGCAGTGGGCTGTAGTACATTTCTGGGTTTTCTGGGTACAGAAAAGCTGTATGATCAACATTTAACCCAGAGTTTAAATGCAATGAATGGTGAATTCAGAAAATATTTTGTATGCATCATTTATACCATAGATATCAGCTTGTTTTTCAAAGGGGATAAATAAAGAATTGATTAAGAGAAACTGAGGGAAAAACAGTCAAGTGCTCAGTTATGCTTGATTTTTCTGATGGAGACACCTGGAACTGTAATTCCTATTGTCTCACAGCACAGTCAGAATGGCACTGTCAGTACACCGTATCGAATTTTATTACGAAAAATGCCTGACCTTGAAACCCTTTGTCTGAGGGCTGAGCAAAGAAAAATACCCTCCATAGGAGAAGGTAGCTCAGGTGCCTTAATGAATAAAAAACCTCACCAGGTGATAAAATCAACTCTGGAACTACCTAGGCAGTGGGATTTTTTGGGATGCAGCCCTATCTCACCGGATTAATCTGGAATCCTCCCATTTAGAAGAGATTTGTGAAAATCTTCAGCATGAAGAGAGACCTACTAAAACACAGAAAGGACCAAGTAAGTGATCTGGCAGCAGAGTTCAGGAAGTGTTTGGACAACACTCTGAGGGACATGGTGGAATCTTGGGGTGTCCTGTGCTGGGTCAGGAGTTGACTCAAAGATCCTGATGGGTCCCATTGACCTCAAGATATTCTATGAATTCTGCTGTCAGCAGTGCATTTCTCTTTTTAGAAGCAACATTTCTCTTCCAAAGTGAGAAAGTCCCCTGTTTACTCAAGTTTAGCAGTGATCCACAAATCTGTCACTGATTTGATACTAAATACCCTGTGTTCAATAATGCTTTAAAAATTCTTTGTTAACATGAATTTAATTTAAATCCCTTCACAATGAAATAAGTGACAAATAACACTAATTTATAGATTTTCTTTTTTTCATCTAAAGGAGTATGTCACCTGATCCTGCAATCATTTTTGCATTAAGGTGAACAAGGAGAGCAGACAGATAAAAAAAAGCCAAATAAATATTGCCGCATTAAGCCAGAAATATTTCCACCTACATTTGTTAACTGTGAAAATGGCAGCTAGAAGCTACAAAATAGCTTTTGCTCATCTGTATATTGTCTTTGCTGGCTGCAGATACACCTCACCTCCCCTTCATCTCAGCTTAAACTTTACTCACTTATGCATGCACAGCATGTGCAAGTGTGAAAAAAATAATTTCTCTTGTAGGAGCTTAAGGTGGATAAATCTTTGATGTACACTGGTAAGCTATTCTAATCTTTGCAGGCACTGTATGAGATACCAACTCTTTAAAACTCATTCCTCTTAGAAAGCTGCACAATTGATCTTGTGAAGATCTTAGTAAATCTAGGATTTACTGTTAGAATAAATTGATACACATCTTTTTAAATATACTTATAATAATCAGAATGCCTCCATAATGGACATAACTGCATTATGGCGTGTTAAAAAGCAACATGTTTGTCATTAAATATTTTAAAATTACTAAGCAGAATATTTCTGCTTTCTGTTTTGAATATACCATCAAGCCAACGAACAAAAACCAGGTCCTCAGTTGATGAAAACTGACAGGCTTCTAGGACTTTGTTACTAATATTTTTTTCCAGTTTGGAGCTCTATTAGAATTTTGAATAGCCATTAACGATATATTCCACTTATTATTTAAGATCTATACAGATGGGGATTTTGAAATTCTAATGCATCTCATTAAGTTTCTCGTGCATTTTTCTCAATCAGGCAAAAGAAACACCTTTCCTTCTAAAGTGCAAGAATGATACTGAAAAAATGTACAAGCTTTATTTTGAGCAGTGCCACCAAAACATTATGAAAATGTAATGACCAAGATTGTTATTCTGATACAATTTTTTCTTCCGCAAACTAGACCAGTACATGACTTTAAGTGTAATACATCATCAGAAATCATTACCAACTGGGTGGTGAAATATGGTTTAATATGCTGTCTTTTTCAATTACTATATACCCATGTAATGGTGTGTAACAACATTTTTATTACAAGTGAAAGAACCCTTTAGCCCTTGTGTGTCAAAACCAGTGGCGTCTGTTTTGCTCAGTTGCTGTGTTTAGTGCATGTTACAGGAAATCACAATGTCTGGGTAGGATCTGCTGCTTTGATCTGTACAGGGATGCTGCCCAGCACAATGAGGCCTTTGATTCAGAAATGGGTACAACTATAATGGATAAGCAGTGAAAGATAATAAACAGTAGGAATTGTAATTGTTGGTGTTTGGGTTATTAATGCAGAAACTGCCTCACAGATATTAATCCATTTCACTGGCATCCTCTTGTACCAATTGATCCTCTGCCATTCTTTTTTCATTAATTAGGCTAGGGTATGTAGCAAATTAGGATGAATTCCAGCTCTGCCCACATTATTTGATTGGTTCCTCCCATTCTCATTCAGTGTTTTATACACTCTTGATGAGGGAGTTGGAATTCATACATCTGGCCCAGTAGCCTGGATAAATACAGCAGCAGCCCTCAAAGAACTATTCTGAATGAGGGAGACAGACATTTTGGAAAAAAAAACTGAAAAAAACCCCAAACAAAAAAACCTTATCATGGCATAATGAGTTCAGTTTATACAGTAGCTGTATAAGCGTAAATGTCAGGGATTGTTTTTCCCTTCTGACTTTGCTTTGCTTGCACTCACAAACCTTTCTGGCAGGATGGTTCATTTCCTAAATAATCTCAGTGGCCCAGAACCAATAGTATCCTCAACCAAATCGCACCCTGCTGGTCCCTTTCACGTCAAAACTTTGAGGCATTCTGGTTCTTTGTCATTTACAGTTTCTCCACGACACATACAGTATTATTGCCAGTCAAGCCAGACTGTACGTCTTTTGATTTCATTTGCATTCCTGGCTTGCTCAAGCTGGTCTTATTGAGATCACTGAAGAACATCATTTCCTTATTTAAATAGGATTTGCATTTCTCAGGCTTCTTTAGCAGCCTCTCTTTTGAACATTGCTTTTGAAGATTTGCCCTGACGTTCCTACCAGGCAAGACTACAAAAGAGCATTGTGGGCTTCGAATGTCCTTCGCTCTGTTAGCCTGGCAGAGGGCATTATGACATGTGGGGTAAATAAAAGTTAACAAAGATAACAAGGATCTTAATACAGGGAAGCATTAAGATCTCTGGAGCAGCTCTACTGTAAAATCTCAGTGACAGTCCTGGGTTTCTGTCAAGCTAGAGTAGCCGCAGAAAATTGCTGATGATGTTGGTTCAAATCACAGTAGTGATAAGTCCAGGCAAACGTACACCCAATCAGAGATCAATTTATTGTGCTTTTGGATAAGCTCTCAAAGTGCTTAGGCACCATGCTCTAAAATGTCCCTTGAATTGAGCTTCCATTCTTTGTTGGGCTGACTCACGTGGCTGGGCTCCAAAACACCTTGAAATCCATGCAAAGTGAGTGAAACTTGACACAAAGGCTTATTATTAAGTTAAACACACTTTCAAAATACCAGGTGCTGAGATGAAGATACAGGGTAAGATTCAAAGTGCTTCTTCCTCTAGCAGATCTGCCCAGATAGATGTACATCAGCTGGAGTCCTGGGACAAAACATTTTGAATTCTGCATGAATTCTGTTCATACAGAATATTGAATTTCAGGAGTTGAATCAATACACAGAAAGTAGGTCACCCCTGTAGCTGAAAGTGATGAGTTCGGTGCTTAGCTCAGGTCTTGCCTAATTGCCCAAACTAGGAACTTGAACTGTGTCTGATCTATCACATATGTCGTTATCTCTTCAAGCCTTATTCTCCTGTAGAGATAATTCAGGGAATGAAGTCCATAGCTATTAGGCAATTCCTTATTTCCAGGACTACACGACCCACTTTGATCTTGTGGGTTAGTAGGTGGTGGAAGAAGAAATGAGATATTAACTTTATAGCTTCTCAGACAACCTCAGAAATTAAACTATTGCCTGTATTATCATATATCTCTGTAATTTCTTTGTACTTCTGAACCCCAGGTCAGAAAGTAGCACACTATGAAGTGTTCAGCAATTTCCATACCATAAATCCTGCTAAGGATGAAAGATTCACTTCTGAGTATTACTGTCCAATTTCAGTAACATCAGGATTAGTTTATTTAGGTAAACTACTAAGTCTGAGGCTCTTTAACCAAAAATTAACCTCAGAGTTTTGAGCAAATCTCTGAATAACAGCTATTTCCAGCAAAACAGGATTACTGCCTTTTGTGGTTCTGCATTGAAAATTCTTCCCATTACCACTTCCTTGAATATCAGCGAACAATAATTGGACCAGATCCAAATCATAGGCAGCATTAAGTATCACTGATGATTTTTATGAGACATGTTTTTAAGTCTGTCATTTGATTCCTAATGAAAAAGCAATTTTTTGGTGTTTATCAGAAAAAGATTTTTTTTTCTATGTAAAAGACAAAAGAAAAAAAGCTGATTTAGAAAATTTAGAAACCATGAACCAAGGAAATTTTAAAACCAGGGAAGTTCCTATGCCTAAACATAGAAATATTTCAAGCTGTATACTCTGAGTATTTTGACAACCTAAGAGAAAAATATTGATTCAGACAATAAGCCTTTCAGGAATTACTTCATTTTGTTGAAACAGGTATTTCTTGGGGATGTTTTTATATGATGAAATGAAAAATGGGGACAAACCCAAAACAAACCAAAGCTTATAAAATATTTTAAATGCCATTCCACCAGCCCTAATCACACGTTGCATAAATGCCACAAAAATAATTGCTCTGTATAACTTATTCATATGCTGTTGGAAACCCACCTAGCCCTGTAGAGAAACTGGTTGCTGAAAGACATTAAATAAAAATCTACCAATTTACCAATCTCGAGCTGATATTATGCTCATTGTATCTGCATTTCCAAAAATAAAGGAGTCATGCACTTTCTTCTTTAAAAGGGCACATGGAGATTCTTAATGAAAAGCTGCTGAGAATCTAAAGCAGTTAAAGGCAACTTGCTTTAGAGGAAACCAATTTGTATCCATTGGTTTCACAGCAGGCTGTCATCTCTCTGCCTCTATTCATTTGCTTGTTTTCTGGTTCAGTAAAAACTCTGCTCTACTATTATGATTTAATGGCATGGTAATCTTTATAAGCCTACTAGATTTTTCTGGAATATATTTAGGAAAATTAAATGTATAGGGGCTGGCAGTATACTCCTTAATTAAGATTCCCCATGCATGTGGGCAGGAGCATGTTTAGAATCCAAACCCATTCACACTTCTTACTCACAAACAAGGCTCTGGTTGGAGGGAAGAAGCTGATAATGTCTCCTAACACCTCACCTCTAATAATAAAAAAAAATTTGCAGCCAGAAGTATTATAACAGATGATTTCATTCTCAGATGTGTCAGTGACTCTCAGAGTGAAAGTGAAGAGTTATGATCCTACAGTTGTGTGGTCTGGAGTGAATTGGGGATTACTCAAAGTCAAGAATTCGTGCTGCAGAAGGAAGGGTTGAGGGTTGTGGCTGGACTGCTTCTCAGAGCAGTTCTGATATCATGTACAAGAAAATTAACTTCTGGAAGAGGGTTCTCAAGGACACACAGTCCCAAGCCTGGACATGCCAGCACCAGTGGATTTCCCAGGGAAAATGCACTATCTTATAGAGGTTAAACAAAGGTGACTGAAGGGTACTCTAAGAAACACAGGTGGTACCATTTCTACTCCTTTCTCTTTCTTCCACTCAGGGTAAACACCATGCCAGGACAAAAAGGAGAAAAATTTAAAAGGAGCAGAATTAAACATACTACAACTGCCTAGCAAAAGTAAGTGTAGTGGGAATATCTAGGACAAACTATCATGAGGACAATTTACATGAGATGGAAAACAGTAAAAAAAAAAAATCTCTATTTCCTTAACGCTTCTTCTCTGACACAGCAAAGCCAAAAATTTGCCGTAAGAAATTTCCATTTGTGTTTGAGGGCATTAATCTAGATTAGTCACTGCTGGATGTTTTTAGTATTTCTTACTGGGTCTAGTATTCTTACAGAAGAAAAGAAGATGTATTCTGTTGTGAGCAAGGCTCTGATTCTCACACTTCTGGCTGTTCCAGGGATTTCAGCTCCCATTCCCCTTCCTTCCCAGGGAAGGGCATTAGATGCTCATAAAGAAGCTTTTCTCACACTTGTTCATAGTCTTCCTAAACTGGCAGTCCAGGACCAAGGAACAAAGAGAGTTAACAACCCTATAAAAACTTCCCTAATATGTATTTTTAATCCATACATGAAAGCCTATTAGCTTGTGAGAACATTTTATCATGCCTTGCCCATGTCTCCAGAAATAGTTGTTTGTAAAATCAAACAGATCAGTTTGGCTGATTGCACAGTAAATCAGCAGCACAGCATTACTTACATACCATTCATTGCATGCTTTAAAATGTCAACCTTATTTTCTCTATGAGACAAACAGCACAATAGTCTCCAAAAATGTCAAGTTTGTCTTGTTTTTCATCCCTCTGAATTCACACTGAATGGACAAACAACCTGGTCATGCACAAACTCCTCCCTTGGAATGTCCTGAAAGCGTCAGCAGCTTTCCCAGAAATAATGTTAAAAGCTGCATGATGTTATTGATCTACTTAGAAAATGCCAAAAGCCATAAAGATTAATTTAAAAAAACCCCAACCCTAGTTACAGTCCATGATGCCTGAAAGAAGGAAAAATAAAATCTACTTATTATTCCATATCAGCCATACAAACACCCAGTAAATGTTTGAAGCTTTTTATCAATCTCTGATTCTTTTAATGTTTTGAATGACATGGATATGTTGCTGGAAAGCCAACATAAAACCTCTGCAGCTCATGGGTCAGTTTTTACAGCAGTGAATATCAACAAAGGAATTTTAAACCCATGGAAACAACCAGAAAAAAACCCCACCAAAACTGAAAACCTAAGCAGGTTCCTACTGTATTGACAACATTACAAATGTCTTTTTTTTCCTGCTATAATTCAATTTACAACTGGCCTTAGGGAGAAAATCAACATGACCAAATTACATCTGGCAAGTCTGAAAAAACCCACTTAAAAACATTCTCTGGATAGATACCAACCCATTCATAGTAGAAAAAGATAAAATAGTCAAAGAAACAGATGCTGAAATAGTAAATAACTTCAGGGAGACACCTTAGCTTGTACTCTGGACTTTGGTCACTCAGGCCAGATCCTGAAGAAAAGTTATGAAGTCTTCCTCTTCTAGATAAGATCTCTTCTAGATAAGATTACATCTAAAAGACCCTGAACCACACTCCAGAGAAGCATCCACCCAGAGCTTTTTAGCAAAGCAATGCCTTTCACTTCCTGGTATGATATCACGGCTTCAATACCAGCAATGATAATTTATCCCTGAACAACTTGCATTTTGTGTTGGTAAAACCACCTGGGCTGAGGGTCACTGTACACGGAGCCACAAAAGGAAACTAACAGGGGCACTGTTCCATGCTATGGGCACAGGAGAATCTGCACCAGAAAAACTGTTCCTCCATCCTCTCCAAAGTGAGAACTGATATCTTCCCCTTTACTCTTTACCAGGATGCCTGTGCTGATGCCATTGCTTTGTTGATACACTTTCATCTGAAAATGTATTAACACTATATTAATGTACATATATAGTACATATATATGTACTGTGTTTAGTTTAGTTTATAAAATATAAAATAATGTTTAGTCATTTTCTAATATAGTGTTAGTACATATATATGTACTAACACTGTATTAGAAAATAACTAAACATGTCTTCCAAATGCAATTCATTGTCTGTAAAAAGAGGTCAAAATACAGGAAACCTCAACCCGTGTTTTTCTCTTCCACTTCTTCTGAGTGTTGGGAGAACTGCTTTGACTCCACTCTCTAACAGCTCTTCAATTTTTTGTCTCCTTCACTTACCTTCTAGTCAGTAAATCTATTATTGGTAAAATGCATTGGCCTGGGGTAAGCTTGTTCCTGTTATCAACATTCCTCCTATTCTAAAAAGGATTTAAATGGTAACTAATAGCATTTGTCTTAATCATTTTTGCAATTAACTGTGCAAAGCTATCTAGTCAAAAGATATTGAAATAATTAAAGTGGACATTTGCATTCGTTTTCATTTTTCTTCTTTTCTTCTTTCCTGTTATCTTTAGCAAGACATTTCATGGCTGCAAATACTCTTTTTCCTGGAAAAAAGACACAGGAAAAAAGCGTTTTCAGCAAATACATTGGGACAATTGTACAGGAGGTTAGAAGCTTCCTTTTGGTAAAGCTGCAGCATCTTGGTGCAATCCAGAGCATCTTTATTAGGCCCAATCTTTACTGTAAATTGGAATACAATCCAAAGTCTCTCATACAGTCAATTATTAATCCCTATTAATTTTTTTCGTTGTTTGCATTGCCTAAGTGTCTGAGTCACAGGCCAAGATCCTACTCCACTATGGTCTGTGTGAACACGGAGATTTAGGGCTGTGCTTTAGGATCCCTGCCAAATGGTTGCTACTGCCTATAACTTAGGAGCAGCTAATGATTTTGCAAGGAGAATGGAAATATTCATTACAGTTCACTCAGCCAGCCTCTGGTGCCACTTGAACTCCACAGCCTACACAAGAGTGAATGGCTAACTGGAATGGCCCTGGGCCACCAGCTTGGCCCTGCACCTGAGAAGGCTCAGGAGCTGCAAGGGCAAGAAGAGGGTCACCATGAGTCTGCCCAGCCAAGGGGAATGAGAACCCCCTGAGTCTGGGAGGTCTTTGTTTCATCTTTTGCCATTGTGCAGCTGCAATGTCACCAAAGACGATTGTTTCTCTTCCCATTAAGACATTGGATGGTAACCTGGCTGATGCCTAAACCTGGATCAGCTGCAGGATAATTTAGCCCTTCCAGGGGAAGCCATGGGTGTGTTCTCAACGTAGTTAGGGCCTCTGACACCTCTGTCCCAGAGGTTCACCCACACTGCCAAGGTAAGAAATTGCTGTGCAGCAGGGGTTCAAGGAGTGGGACGGGTTTGAACTCATTCAAGCAACAGCCCAGTCTACCCCTATCTCTACTTATTATGGAAAGAAGCCTGGGGAGATTAACTTCACTGACTAACCTTAGCTTTTGTGTACCTCTTCCTAAAGTTTTATAATGCAGATTAGTTTAAGCTAATGGATATTTTCCCTCTCTATTAACTGTGACACTTACAGAACCAATGGTTCCTCCTCTTTTGCTACAGTCACTTGCAGGAGGAAAAGCTGTGTCTATGGGCACACTGCCAGTCAAAAAGGGGTTTGACTTCTCAGCACATTAACACATTTCTTGAAGGACCTGTCTCCACACATTTTGCTTTTTGGAATAGATATATTAAATAAGAATAAAGAAATTTTTAAAAAAGTCTTCTCCCACCTTCTTCTAGAGGTGTGAAAGTCTTCACGTGCTTAGCTAGGACAGACCTACCGTTTATCTCCTTGATTTTAATTTGTACAAATACATTTAAGATCAAACAAACAAACAAAACCCTTATCATATCTCCTTTTTGTCCTATTAGAAAAGCTCTTCCTCTCAATCCAATCAATGTCGGCAGCAAATCCATAAGAAAGTAACAATTTATAAAACATGTCATAGATTTGGCTCCAACATTTTAATTAATTTAGTCCATTTGGGAGTAGATGACAAGGCTTTTTCTTCAGAAACCTTCATTGATTCCTTTTAAATAGTGCTGACACAAGTGGCAGTAACTCAAATTAATGACAGACAAAGTTCTACTTTGGGTCGAGATTCCTTAAACAGTTCAGACTATAATCAGTATTAATACACCCAGATGTAACACTTGTGTTATATATAAACAGAATTGAGAAAGGTTTTTTAGTAAGAAATTACAATAATGAGGGAGAGCTTCCATTCTTTCCTTCCACTTCTCTTAATGTTCATATGATCAATTGTCTGACTCGTTCTCTGTGTAATATAAGAAAACCCGACAACTTTCCCAAAGATGTTGAAGAGGAATCTGTGAAGAGGAGATCAAAACTTGGAGGATACACAAATAGACTAAATTATTTATTGGAAACTGTTCCGTGCCTGGAATTCAGAAGTATAAATTATTTCAGTGAAAATAAGAATCTTACTTCCTTTGATTATGATGATAATTAATAGTTATTTGCATTATGGTGACAAAGTGAGTTTACTTGTGTACTCACAAAAATAAGGCTTTCCCCCAAATCTAAATTATATCTAAAGTGCATAAGTATACCAAATTAATTTTTTTTGTTGACACAAAATTATTTCGTTCACCTTCCAAGGATGCAAATGTAAACAGCTCCTCAGGTGAAGTTGGGCACAAAACATTAGCAGGGGAGAGAAAGCCCAACTTCACTGTACCTGCTTTGGTACTCCCATTCATCACCAGCAACTTACAAGTGCCTTAGCCTGCTGCTTCTGCCCAAACTGACAGAAGTAAACACATGAGCAGCTTTGGCACATAACTGACTACCCAATTAAGCTTCAGAGGGGATTGTCCATGGGGATGAACAGGACAGGTGGTCTCTCTCTTGCAGGTCCCATATGCAGACCCAGGAGGAGTGTGGCTGAGGAGGCACCCCCTCAGTGAAGTCAACTGCATCAGCAGTGATTTGGAAGAGACATAAAAAACCTACTTTATAGTTTTAAAGATAGTTTTATAAATATATTTCTTAAGAAAACTACAGTATCTTCATTATTTGATGTTTTTTTAGAAGCCTGAAGGCTTTTAAAAAAACATCAGGAAAAAGCTGTCAGGAGCTGAGCTTGAGCTGGTAGAGAAAATGGAGTAACTGACCTCTCAAGGTCTCTGAAATACTATTTCCTATTCACAAACAGAGAAAAATGAATTCTGCCTGTGGAAGGAAAGTTTAAATTGTGAAGAAATTTACATGGGAGGGAAAGGATTTAAAGCTTTGCAGAAGGATTAAAGTTTGCTATGAGAACCAGCATAAAAGTAATACTGTTAAGTGAAAACCTTTATACAGTTAAACAGCACCCTCATCCTTCAGAGAAATACCATTTGTAGATAAGAGACACGGACTTCCAGATCGGAGCAAAGGTCACTTTCATGGTGAGTTTGAAGGAAGATTTAGACTTGCCTTTGGATTTTTCACTTGTTATTGTACCTTCCTGCTTCTCCATTTCATGGGGGATAATTTTTTTACAAGACTATTGCATTAAGAAAACATGCTTGAAAAGGTGAAGGCAGCCCAGTGATAGTGCACAGAGCAATAGGAAGCACTCAGAATTTGAAGTGAGTCAAAGGAATCTGAGCTGTGCACCAAGGAGAATAACATATCACCGAGATAAATTCCCTTGCTCACTCCAGGTAGCACAATCATCCTTCATTACACACTCCAGCCCAAGTCTGCAAAATGAGTAGCAATTCCAGTTGCCTGCATTTCTGTCACTTTGGGCTGACCTAGATTCCAAGGAGTAAGGAGGAGGGAGTGAAGAGTGAATATCCCGACCTTAGAGTAAACCTCTTGGGATCAAACTTTTCAAAGTCTGGTACAGAGCTATTTTGGGTTCAACAAACATAAAGCTGACACAGTAAAGAATGCTGCCACCAGGTAATTAAAGTTACATCTTTTTAGCTGGCCTAGAAGTTGGTCTCAGACTGACTTCATCTATTGTGAAAGAAAAATAAAACCAAGAATAGATGGCCCCGCAGGTTACCTCAAGTGAGCCACATCAGGATCTGAGGCAACAGCACAAGTGAAAATAAGTTATGTACCAAATACTTGTGTCACCTTTGTCTTCCCAGTTGAAATTACTTTTTTTTTTTCTCATTTATTAACTCATATAAAGCCGTGTTTATTGGGAAAGCCTTCAACATGACACCGGAGCAAGGCTAAGTCGCATCCATAATAAGATACTTTTCTCTGTGAGGCTCTTGTCAGATAAATCATGTTGTCTCTAGTTCAAAACTGTAAAAGATGAATGTCTGATTGTTGCCACAATTGAAAATGCAGACTTGTCCTCAAATTATGCTAAAGCTCTAAGGCTTTCCACAAAAGATCCATAGCATAATCTGAATACTCAAGTACTGGTAAACCTCTCTCGGATCTTTGCTGCATAGGAAATGTTAGGATCAGGGAACGTAGCCAACAATTCCAGCCATCTCACACTCTCTTAAAGGGCTGCAGCAAGTCATGAGAATTCATGAGGAGAACTGTTTAAAAAAATGTGCTCTCTCTCTCTCTCATGTGAAAATTTTTCTTTTTCATCACCTGCCTTCCCCCCCACCCCCCAAACTTTAAATATTTGTTTCCTCTTGCCCCAAATATAGATGTGGCTCATAGATCTGTGATGTTTCCTTCAACAAAAACACTGATTTTTGCTAGGATAATCCATGATTTTCCTCCTTAAAAAACAACCAAAATAAAAACAAACCAAACCACTGTATTGGGATATGTATTTTCTGAATAAGATAGGTTTGGTCGTGGTAAACAGAGAAGAGCAGAACTGAGGCAGACTCTTCCCTTCCCCTTCTTCATCTACTGCCTGGATTTGGGAACTTCCCATACTCCTGTACTTATTTAAAAGAAAGGATAAAAATAGCCCTAATGAGCGGCTCTGTAACTACAAACAGCAAGTATTTCAGTCAGAGGGAAATGTCACTGTTAAGCTTTCAGTGGCTGTTATATATAACAGCAATTTAAAACATATAGTGTAGAAATGATGAAAGTTACCTTGACAGGAGTGTTTTTAAATGTGTAAGATTCATGGAAATATAAAATAAATATTTAGCATGTTGATTTTACATGTAGGAAGGAGTCAAATGCATGCCACTACCAACATCTACCCTCCCTCCCCCACTACTGTCTTCAAGGCAGTGAAAGATAGCTCACTGTTGCATGTATTCTGTTATTCCTTTGTGCCTAGAGACACTCGTATGCATCATTATTTAAGAATAAATAAAAAAAAAAAAACTGGAGCATTATTGAGTGGCAGAGAAGAGTTCAAATGGAATTGAAAAGCTGTTCTCGTCACCGGGCTCATTGTGTAGATGGAGACGGTTTCAAATATTAAATAATGCTGGAGACAAGGGAACAAATATTCCCTGTGAATAGGTATGGAGTTAATTGAAGGTTGCCCTATTGTTCTACCACTGTAATCCAAAACACACCTGCAAGGGCTTCCTTCCTCTTTCAATCACATACACAACCATTGGGGGGGAGGGGAGGAAGAGGAATGAGAGACAGAAAAGGGAGTAAAATGAAGGGAAGGGAGAGGAGATGAGAATAAGAAGAATCCTGGGATTTTTTCCCCCTAATGTAAAAAGAGTTAATCAAAGTAAAATGTGTGTTGCAATATTGGGGGGTGGTGGAGGAGGGGAAACAAGCTTAAGAGATTAAGTGCATAAATGGAATGGAATTTAGCCACATGCCATTACAGTCAGTAATAGAGATTTTTTTTTCCCTCCCCCAAACAAATATCACAAATAGAACCAAACAGTAAGGGATAATTTGGGGTGGTAGTTCTGAAGTCCTCTATTCAATGTCAAGAGAATGCATGAACAGTGATGCATGCTATCTGGCTGAGAAAAGGGAATTCTAAAGTAGGCTCCGTTCTTCATGGCCAGACAATTTCTTTTTTGTGTTCTGCCAGAACTCTAATTGTAAAGCCCCTTTCAATTGCACCAATCAGCCATGTCTTTCAAGTTGGCTCCCCCCATTCTATTATTCAGCTGACAAGCTGTTATAAAAAGAGAGATTTTTCCACATAGGCAGAAGCTATATGAAGATAAGTGACGCCAGTTACATTTAAATTTAAAAAACAGATTCTTTCATAAAATTTTAGGTTGCTGTCATTCACTTCTTATTTTATCAGCTGGCAACTGGAAACACTTGCTCCTTAAACAATAATAAAAGGAGATAAGCTAGTGTAATACCTCTGAGTAGGAGTACAGACAAAACAGAGTGTTGTAAGAAAAGGACAGATTTTAACCAGCCCAGAATAAAAGGACTGTAGAATATTTCACACCATGGAAAAAAGTGACTGCCCAATCCTAGAGAAAAAGATATCACATGTTTTCCTGATTGATAAAACGCTGAGGCTTCTGAAACTGATATTGCAGCCAAATAATAACCACATAATCCACATCTGGAAAAAAAAAAAAGATGGAGGGGAAAAAACCCCTGGGTGTGACATGTTTATTTTGCTTGGGTGAAGTTATATCATACACTTGTTACAAAGCTGTCTGAATTTTCTGAAGCCAGATTCTTCTCTTATTCCAAGTTAGTAAATTACTTATTTGATTTCAATGGTCTTATTTTAAATAGGCTCCAGCAAAGAGCAAAAAAAGCAAGCAGAAGCTGCCAGTGTGATTTACAACTTTGTGTGTGTAATATTCTTGCATAGGGTGTTCCTGGATTATGGACTGTCCAGAGAGGTTTGCTAGGCAGAACACCATGAGAATAAAAAAAGGAAGATTAGGGTAGATATCATCTCCTGTTTTCAAGATTTCAAGGTAAGATCTGATGCTTCAGACAGCCTCTGGATATTCAAAAATGTGAGATTGGCTGTTCTGCTGACTTGAGAGAAAACACACTGGGTTTTCTACATTAGTTCGATGGTAAAGAAAGGAAGTTGAATGGGAGTGACTGAAGATATTCCATAAATAAGAAGTATCAGCAGGTTACATTGAAAAGTTTTTTTAGGAACAGAATTAATGAAATATAAGGAAATGCAAATTCTCTTTGCATAAGAAACAAGAAATGCATTGAAAGAAGACAAAAGGTCTTCTCTGGCCTGGAAAGAGAATAAAATTCAAGCAGACCATTAGGAGAGACACATTGTACACAGTTAAATTTCCATTAAGCTATAGTTGTCATATGCCCAGTCATAGTATGCAGATCAAAGCTGGGGAGTGATGAGGTATCATGGGAACCAAGAGAATGAAAATAAAATTCCTAACAGATAGCAAGTTATGAAGGAGTTAATGAAGGCCATACCCCTTTAAAGTATTTAGACAGGACAAATGTCCACAATATTTCCCAAAAATCAGGGACAGGGGAGGAAGAGAAATTAAAAAGGTTTGAGGAACTTAGGCTCTCAGTAAATTGGAAAAATAGTTCAGTCATAATATTCCCCAAACAAAATGCATTTTTTCTAACAAGACTATGTAATCCCGATATGCATCCCATCAAAGAAAAAACTAAGCCAGACAAAACCTCAAAAAATCCACATGGAGACAAAGAAAAGGTTTACATTCCTACATTTAGAGAGTTAGTTTGCTGAATAATGGTGAAGCCAAAGAGAAATTAATGATTACTCAAAGGCTATATAGTGGGTCAGTGCAGACTCAAGAGTTGAAGGTTCCTAGTGTGTCCTCTAACTATTAGACTTTAATTCTTTGACAAAGCTGTCACTATGAAATTAGCCAGAATAGTCCTGGTTCCTACCTTTTACTAAAAATTGGTTTCAAATATCTTCCTGCAATTCTCAACCCTTCATTTTATCCAAGCAGAATATGCATCTATCACACGAGCTGTTATTGGATCAGACAGAGAAACAGAAAATTGTACTGTGTGGGTAAAGAACTCAGGTCAGATACATCAGAAATTGAGAAAACAACCAGTCATGATTGATTGACTGGTTATTCATGTGAACCCACTAGGAAATGCAACATAACTTCATCAGCATGCTCTCGCTTCAGGAGTGCTAGGCCTCTTGGTTTAAGTAAGCTATTTTTCCTCAAGAGTATTTATTCATTTTTTACGCAGAATTTTCTTGTACTGAGTACTAAGCCCCAGCAGAAATTAGCCTGAAGGACTCCATAGCTCTATTTTGCTTGTCAGCATTTCCCAGAGGGCTGTTTTCTAGTTTTCACACCATTTTAAGGTAGTTAGGACATCAGTAAAGAGTCCAGGTATCTGAGTGGACTTGGGGATTTCATTAAGTGGAGAAACTCCTGAAATGTAGTTGGTCCAGTGTCACCTTGATTAGAGAATCCACTGACAGAAACTGTGGTGATATAAAACATGAGCTCAGAAAGAGCAAAAAGCCTAGAGGTAAAAGGGAGGCTTATCTTTACTTGTCCATCCCACTCAAAACAGCAGCATCAGCTTAATGTCTGTCATTTTTTAAAAAGTTTTCCAACATTGTGAAGAATCTTTATTTGCACTCTTAGTTCTATGCACTTGTGACAGTTCAACATTCAGCACGTGCTGCACCACAACATGAAAGTTCCTTAGCAGGACTGCTGAAATTATATGGTACAGCAATAGACTGAATCTTTGCAGTGCACCAGTTTGGATACACAGGACATCTTATGCCAATCAAAAGATCATAGAATCATGGCACATTTGGGTTGCAAGGGCCCTTAAAGATCGTCTTGTTCCAACCACCCTGCCATGGGTAGGGAACTTTCCACTAAACCATGTTTAAAGCCTCATCTATCCTGGCCTTGAACACCTCCAGGCATGGGAAGTTCATAGCCTCTCTGGGCAACTTGTTCCAGTGCTTCATTACCCTCCTAGTAAAGAATACCTCCCTTATATCTAATTTAAACAATCCCTCTTGCAGCTTAAAGTCATTACCTCTTGTCCTATCACTACATGTTCTTGTGAAAAGTTTGTCTCCAGCTCTCCTCTAAGCCTCCTTTGTGTACTAGAAGTTGTTCTAAGGTCTCCCTGGAGCCTTGTCTTCCCCAGGCTGAACAGCCCCAACTTTCTCAGTCTGTGTCCATAGGAGAGGTGCTCCAGCCCTTGGATCAGCTTCATCACCCACTCTCTGGACTTTTTCCAATGGGTTCATGTGTTTCTTGTGTTGGGGGCTCCTGAGCTGGATGCAGCACTCCAGGTGGGGTCCCACAAGAGCAGAAGAGAGGGGAAGAATCCCCTCCCTCACCCTGCTGCCCACAGTGTGGTTGATGCAGCCCAGGACACGTTTGGCTTTCTGGGCTGCAAGCGCACACTGCCGAGTCATATTGATCTTTTCATCCACAAACATCCTCAAGAATTTCCCTCTAGGTCTAGTCTCAATCCATTCTCTGCCCAGCATGTGTTTGTGCTTGGGATTGTCTTGACCCAGGTAGAAGACCTTTCACTTGGCCTTGTTGAACTTCATGAGGTTTGCACAAGCCCAGTTCTCAAATCTTTCTAGGTTAGACGAAGAGCACAAAGAACTTTTTCTGTTTGTGAATGAAAAACCACTAGGGAGAGGGAGAAAAATCTGTTTGTTAAAGGAAAGTAGACCAGAAATCAGAATAAAAATCTCAAAAGATTAAAAACTTCTTAATGAACTTGTTTTACACATCATTAAAATCAAATTTTTGTTTCTCTAGCTGTGGGTTTCTAGACCTGTCTTGCAAACTAACAGCAGGGAGAGACACAGCACTGTCAAAAGTCTTGAGCCTCATATCCATATAGATCATCCTATACCTACTTCTATGGGTGATGGGTAAGAGACTTTGGAGGGTGGGTCTTGCCCTTTTTGCAGATGAGCCCCCTCAGTGCAGCTTCTCCCCAGCCTGCAGCAGAAGTGACCTCATCACATAACCAGGAAGACACACTGCCCTTCCCCATTAATAAACTTATACTTCATTTGAGAGACTTCATTCGCAGCTTGGGAACAACAGCTCCAACAGCTCCCAAAAGTATTTTCACTTGTTAGTGGAAAAAGGAATTCGTAGGAGAGGGTAGAAGAGCAAACATGACAAGTTTTAACTGTGTTTCAGTACTGCTGTCAGACAAAAAGGAGATATGTTATAGTTGGAAAAGGAGCAGAAAACTTAAGAAAATAAGATACAGATAGTATCAGATTAGTAGCAGATATGGAATAACCCATCCACAACAGCAGTGATCAATATAATTTGATTTGTTGTCTGAATTATATGAAAATATTTCCCCAGATAAATTTAATCCTGTAGATGTTATTTTGTTGCTCATGAGCACATGCGGTGCTTTCTACATCCCACTTACTCTGTGCCATTGACTGCAGCCATGGCTTCCACAAGGAAATCATGAGCTGTGTGAGAAAGCATTTCTGCTAACTGCTTGTGAAAACCATTGGGTACCCTTTGCTAACACTCTGAAAAAACCCAGATGAGTAAAAGGTCAAGATCTGCCTTTTTACACGTACTTTGTGTACATTATAGTGTTTCCACATCTATTTCCTTTGACAGGTTTTTAAAGTTCTCTCTTGACAGGCAAATCGGTATTTTCCTACAATCTGAACAAAATTGGATTCACATGACAGCCTTCTTAATGCTGACTAACAAGTGCCCTAACCATGCTAATGCATTTCAAGGGAGCACATGTGACTATTCTGGGGCCCAGAAGCATTAATACAGGACATAGATAGCATTATTTGCTGTGTCCGGGGCCCATTTTCTTCTTCACAGCCTTTAAATACTGTGACTGTCAAATCCTGACAGTGTGGCAGCATGGTATCAGGATTTCTCTGCAATGAGCAATTGAATGTCATTTGAAAGTGGTGTATTTTTATTAGCATGATTCTAGACATCACCAGTCATGTTAAAAATGCACAAAGCTGTGGACAAATTGTATTTGGTCAGTATTCAAGAGGAAAAAAGTTCTGCAAGAACAATGTATTGTACCTAAAAGTTAACATTTTGCTAGATTTTTAAACTATTAATTTATCACAAGTAGAGATATTTCTCTATCATGTCTAATTTTTGTTTCTTTTTAACTGTACTAGGTAGTTATGCTTATCCATAGTGCTAATGTAACCATCTTTGTCTACACACAGTGCTATAAACTGTTGACAAACATGGCAGGGGAACCAATGGGAGCCTTTTCCATTTAGGTCACTGCTTTGGAGTTAAACCAATGCCATGAACTTTTGAAACTCCCAGCCTCAGAGTGGCACTGGGCATGATTTAATGAGCATTCACAGTCATAACAGAATCTGATCTATGCAAACAAATAATGCTTAATCAAACAATTACATCATGCATGAGAAACAGCTGCAGCAGCAAATACTCTGTGGTTACTTGTGCAATAAGAAAGGTTTAAAAAAGAAGAATTAGGCACAAAACATTCAGTAGGTCTCAATTATTTCTTCCTTTTTCCATAGCATTACATAAATGCTGGAAACCTAAAATCGTTTCACAATAGAACCTGGTACATTTCTGTTTGTGGATGATTTTAAAAAAAAGAAAGTGAATCTGTACTGTACCAAAGTAATACAGTACTATTATTTTTGTGTGTGTATGCACATACATATATGTATGAATAGCAGATGCTATGGTTATGAATGCTTTCAGCTCATCTATTTTCTTTCAGTAAAATCCTAAGATAAACACATGGACACGGATAAACACTATGAAAAGAAAAATTGGATTGCAGTACATACCTAAGCTAACACTCATTGAAGAGGCTGTTTGGAAGCACTTTATCCCAAGGCAGAGGAGCAGCAAACCCAGCCCTTGGATTCACAGGACAGCCAGGAGCAAAGAGTGTAGAGCTCCCCAGGAAAAACAGGGCTTGACTTTGAATTCTACAGCACTACACATGGACACTTTCAGGACTGAAAACAGGTCACTCATGCCCTGGGATGCAGAAAACACTTCCGTCTGAAGGACACAGGACAGATTTTAAACCTGTGCTGTATCATCAAACCATACCACTGACACCCAGGAGGACACAAGGTAGTTTCAGAGACCAAGGAGTGCTTTTATTTTGGTATTCTATTAATATGGGGTGAGAACTGCTTTGGAATCTCTAATTAAAAGAAAAAAAGACATTTCATCTTTTAAAAAAAAGACATTTCATCTTTAGTAGATTAAATATTGTATTCCTCCACCACTAAGTGGAGTGTATCAGCTGCAAACCCTTTCATATGAAGGAGAGAAATAAGGTGGGAGTATCCAACCCATTTTAGCCATCCACTCAACAGCATTGATGACACTGATCATATTGACTAGACTTCCAAGGTGACTACCTCAGATAAATGTTGCACTGTGTCTTCACCTCTGGACAAGCAGAGTTGTCATTTGTTGACCAGCTTGCGATCTAAGTCATATAATAAAGTCACATGCTGCCATGTACATATTATGATGAAGGACTATTAAAGAACAAAACTTTAAATAAAAATGTTTTAAAGAAAGGAATTTCCTACTCAAATACATGTAGCATTTGAATTATGAGGAGTTTCCTTTCAAAATTAATTTAAAAGAAAATATAATTTTCTATTAAAATATAGTACTACTCTGAGGGTTGGGAAATAATCTAGTGCAGATTAAAACATTTTGGCATGTTGAACTGGACCAATATGCATTATGTGCTCAGCTTTGGACACTGCCAATTTCTGGTGACAAAATGCTCTATGGAAGCTGCTGTTTTGATGCCCATGGTCTCTTCTGCAGCCTGACTTTGCCCTGACCTGTGTTTCCTATGGCATCCCACATGGGTGGTTTTCTGGGGCCCATCAGGAAACAGTAAGATTTCCCTTAATTCTATTTTCACTTGGACTTGCCCACTCTCTCACTTCTTTTCCCGTGCTCCAGCTTAGGAAAGCTCTGGTCTTGACTCTGTCTGGGCCATGATGAGGAAAACCACTTTTCCCTTTCTCACTTTCTGTAAGGAAGAACTATTGCTCCTTCCTGTCAGTTTGCATTAGTTTAGCTTTTCTTTGCTAGTGTTTCTGTCTGTAACCCTGATGTGAGCTCTTTGCCTCTCCAAGCAACAAACAACAGCAGCAAGGAAAGAGCAGAGGCCCTGCTGGTCTCAGACATTGACGAGCCTGTGCTGCAAATGCAAGTTCTGCAATCACACAGCAAGGGACTCAACTCATACTGGTTCCTAAAGATCAGTATGACCCATAGATGAGCCTAGAAAAAGATTTTGGTTTCAAACAATATTTGGTATGGTGTCTTTTGAAGACCCTGCATGATCTGCCATTTGTTCAGATTTTTTGTTTGTTTTTTTTAAGTGAAGAAGGATAACATTCCTTTTGACATCATTGTTCCTACAGTGGAGAAACAAGCCATTCATTGTCTTCTCCCTCTGTGGCACAAATATGGGGCAATATGCAGGGCTTATTCCTTCCTCTTCTGGACAACCTGTACTTTTACTTGGCAACACAATGGTAAAGGGAAATCTGTTCTTGAATAAAGAAATTAGAAATGTGGCAATTAAATCAAGTATTTCATTCAGGAAGAATGTTTCAACAACGAAAGCAATCATGAAAATTAGAGTTTTGAAGGTATTTCACAGAGCAACTACCAGTGACTGCTAGTACTACCAAAAACTGCTGTTGCTTTCAGTTAATGGCTGTAATTTGTTTTTTTCTCCCCTTACAGTGTCAGCAGAAGTACCCTGTAGCTGCACCAGTATAGTGGAGGTATATGTAAAGCTAGGAAAAATTAGGTAATGGAGAAGAGGAAGCTTGTGTTGGTATCATTTGGTAAATGAGATAAAAAAGGAAGAACAACAAAAAATTCATTTTTCTTTGGCCTGTGCTTTGAATAGTATATACACACTTAATGAAACAACTCACACTCAACTGTAATCCAGATTTCCTTAGTAGAACAGATAATTTCTATGTCTCAATTCCTCAACACATAGTGAAACAACAAAAAAAATATCATTACATTATAGGTTATAGTTTATCAGTGCTTAGGGGAAAGTTTAGTAGCTTTGTTAAAGGTACTAGTATGTATTGGGTTATGCAGTCTTGTATCGAATAAAGTCTGTCCACGAACCTGTAAAGGCAAACTAGGATTCACTCTACCTTTGGTTAAATACTGGGCAAAGCTTAAGGTTTCTGGTCTAAATGACTTCATTGAGTACAGTGCCTAGAACAAAGACCAGCAGGCAGAGAGTTATGGGCAAAAAGGGAATAAATTTTTATGTTTTCCATGGCTGAGGAAAATTTTCATGCCACGCAAAGCAAGAGAGGATATATTATAGTTCCTTGAGGTATAACCTTTCTAAGACTTGTTGTGGAGAAAACAGAGGGAAAATGTCACTCTTCCTGGGAACAGAAGAATTAACTGTTGTTTTCCAAATTTACTTATAGGAGGCTCTTGAGTCCCATACGTTTCTTCAGTCTAGTATTGGGGATCACAAGTCTAACCAAAGAAAGGCCTGACTGGAAGGAGTTTAGTACCCACTGCTATAAAGCATTATAATAATAAAGCCAATTTAAAAGTAGTTTTGTTTCAGATTAAAGTAAGTGGCTTTGGCTTTTTAAAATTTTATTAAAAACCTGTATTTTAAAAATATATAAACACTCTTCCCTTTTAAATGCTTTTCTGTAAGAGTTTATTTTTTCCTGATTTGCTTTCTGGAAGATAAAAAAAAATTAGTTTGATATTTATCAAAGATTAGATTAAAAAGCATACTTCTCACAGGTGTCTGTGAAGCTGCAAAAAATACCTTCCCCTTAAAGAAACTTCAAGTAATTTAATTCTATGATTCAGGCTATGGATGAATAAAAAACAAACATGTCAAAACATTCAATATCTTCCATATTTCCTTCCATGTGAAGACTTTCATTGGAATATAAATAAATTAAATATATATTTGTTACACACAATAAGAACAGTTTAAAATTCATTAATGCTTAGTGTCTGGAAAGCTGACATAAAGGCACTTTCCAAAGATTCCCATTACCAGAGATATTCTAACTTGGCACATCCTGCTTGAAACAAGGAAGTGTTAAGATCAAATCACTGCTTAGTTTTGAAAAAAAACCTTCAACATATGGGAGGGGCCCAGAGTGGGGAAAAAAAAAGAATAGAGGTATTATCTTACCTTTTGTCATATTGATGATAGAATCTTCAGTGTGATCACTTCACGTGGAAAAAGGAAGACAGCTTAATCCAAACCTTTAGACTTACCCCTTCTTTTTTTTTTCTACAAGGAAAGAAGAAAACACCTTTTGCTCCCCAAAATGTAAAGTCAGTATAGATTCACTGAGATTTCAATATATGATTCTCTCAAGCTTTTTCTAGAGAAAGATTCTCTCAAGCTTTGCCAAGAAAAATAAAAGAAACTCCACTCCCCTGCAAAATCGAGGGCTTTGGACATTCTTAACTTCCCTCTTACTAAAAGAAGTTTCCAGTTTTCACTCGTGGAATGAAGGCAAACTCCAGCTAAAGGGTACAAAAACTTGCATCTATTTGCTTTCTTGCCAAGAATTTTTTTTCATTTTTGCTTTTCTCAAAAAACCAACAAACTGAGATCCACACAAGCAGATCCTAGCAGAAGTGGACAATGTATCTCCAAATACACCAAACTCTGTTAGATTTTATGTATTCTGTATTTTGAGATAAAGTTTAAATTTTGACTTACAGCTTCAGGGCATTCTTGTTAATCTAAATTTCCATTTTGTCTTAGCTGCAAGGCACATGCAAAGAATTCAAGCTTTTGAAAATAAAATATTTTCTAAATATCTCTGGCATTTACTTCAATTTCGCCCTAGTTGGTGGAGCATTTCCAGCAGTTCTGCATGACCTTTTGGAAACTGGATGGAGGTTCAGAGCACTTCTCAGGTGAAGGGCTAAAGCCACTGCTTTGATGACTTTTCCCATTACCAGAGGATTCCTTCAGGCATGTGGCTGTGGAGAACCTGTGCCATGGCTATGCAAACATGCTCAACCTGTCAAGTCTGTTCGAAAGGCAAGCATTTAATTGAAGCAGCATTTTCTCCCTTGGCTATTATTACCACATTCTTCACTCATTTTTTCTAGAAAACTTTGTTCTTGTTCAGATTAAAAAGTGTCATTCTGAAAGCAATACTACCTTGTACATCATGCTGCAATACAGTTTCATTTTTCAATGTCTCCTGACAATTCTCATGGTTTTCATGTTTGTGACTGGACCAATGCTGTGAAGAATATAAGCAAGAGTAGGTTATCCAACTAAAGTCAGAACTATGAGTTTTAAGGTGAAAGTAAAATTTAAAGGATAATGTACTCCAGCTGAAAGAAGGATACTTTCTATCCTGGATTCTAAAAGAGAAGTATTACATGCTACTGGTAAAGTACTGTATTAGTTGAAACACACCTAGTGCATCAAACTGTAAACATCTACCTGGAGGACAGTAAATGCGGTACAGATATCTAAAAACTCAGGGAGAAATTAGACAGGTCTAAAACAAGAAAAAAAAAACTGCAGAGTAGAAAAACATTTTCAAAAGCAGGTTGGACACTGGGGCAAACTGGAGGCAGAGTAAACCACAACATTTCTTCAGTTTACCAAAAACTAACCTGGTTGCTTTCTGGAGACACCAATACAAGGAATAATTTTCACTCCTGTGAGCAGTAGCTCACTCTGCCTAGCACTGGCACTCCTCTGATCAACTAACAAAGCATTTCAACTCACTTACCTGACACTTAACTTGTTTTCTAGAATATTGGGGGAAAAAAAATTAAACTGAATTTAGCAAACTGAGTCAGCTGGTTCTTCAGCCAGATGCATCAGAGATGAAGCAAGCGGCAAGAGTTTGCAACTGCAAAAGGAAAGCAAAGCAGGATGCCAAGTATTCCTTAGCCACAAACCTGAGATAAAACACTTGATTTCATAGAGGGGGGAAAAAGCAGAATATATCTAATCTCACTAGGTTTCAATAAAACATTTGATATGCAAAATTAGTTCAAAGAAAAAATAGCACACGAGTTAACAGGCAGATAATGAATATGAAAGCAAGAAGACAGCAAAGGTTGCAATTTACCTGGCTGGGCTGGTTTCAAAAGCACACAGACAAGGGAAGGAGTATCTTTTCATCACTGCATGCACAGAACTTCTGGGTGTTCTTCCAGTGGTGGTTACTTTGACCAAGGCCAACCTCCAGGTGACAATGGAACTGCTCATAAAAGAAGATATGAAGCATTTTTCTTAGCCAGGACAATGTTTCTGTAGCTGCTACAGGAGTTGGGGAAAAGAGAATGCATTCAGGGAATCTCTGAGAGAATCTATTTGTCTTCAAATGAATAGGCTAAAAGGGGTTGGACTAGCTCAAAGTTCCTTTTCCATAATGCCATATCTATGCATTACAGAAGATCTTGATAATCTGATTTGAGCCATTTTTCTCAAGAGAACTCAATCTTAATAAACTTGGAGTACATTACTTTATCTGTTCCACTGATTTTTTTCTTTGCCTCCTGTACATTTCTTTACAAGTGCATTGAGCACCGTGTGAACTTTAACTCATATATTGCTGAAAATTTGTGGGCAGAGTGTAGAAATAAAGTCACAGGACAAAAATAAAAGAATTATGAGTGAGCAGAGAAGTCTCTCTCCAATATAGCTGTACAGTATAAGCTTGTTACTTAAGATCAAGTCAGTATGACTGTGAGCGCAGTTCTTTCACAACACCGAAGTTAGCTCATATCAAAGAAAAATCTCTTTCTCAGATGATCATCCAGATTTAGGAAGACATATGGCTAAGGTTTTTTTGTATTATCTGTGCTTGATAATAATTGCTGTAATTTGACACCAGTAGCCTCATTTCAAAGTATGCACTTATTCCTGAGAGCACAAACACATCCCCCACTGGAAATTCATCTCTATTTCTGTCAGTGCTCCTCTGGACATGGAGGCCAAGGCTCTGGGGAGACACTTTGTTTTTGTTTGCACCAACACTTATTAGGAGCATATGCATCCAAAGACCTTTCTCTTGAAGAAATTATCTGTATTAATCCTCCTGTAGACTTCAGGTGATGAGCAACAACACTGGAGGTATTAAGTGATTTTAACTTTCTGGTTCCCAAAATAAGGGTTTGCTATATGAAGCCACAGTGCTTTCAAGAGCCTTAAAAAAAATTCTTTTGTGGCACTAAATTTGCCCAGCTGTGAGGAGCCACACTTGATAAACCAAACTGTGTCACTGGCAAAATGTGCAATGGCATGGAAAGAAGGGTCAGCAGCAGAAATATTTGAAAATCCTGTCTATACATAAGACCAATAATTGATTTTCTTACCAAAACCTGAACTTCTCAAGCAATAGAACCTTTGTGGAAACAAGCTGCATATGTAGCCTGATTCAAAAATCTCAAACTAGACAGATGCTGACAGTTGGCCTGAAGGATTCCATGGCTCTATTTTGCTTCTCAGCACATCCCAGAGGGAAGTGATGTGATTCTATGATCACTCCTGACATTCAGTCAGGAAAAAGTTGTCATGCAAGATATACTGTAATTCAGACCTTAAGTTCCTTGCTCAATCTTTTTTTAAGGAGATCTCAGCTTTTCATATCCAAAGGACTATCTTTAAATGCAATAAAGTCCTTTTTAGCAAGCCAAGCATCATAAATATTCAAAAGCCTCAGTTGGAACATTACACATAATTGACGTTACAGAAATCTGTTTCCTCTGGCGTGACATCAGAGATTGTCAGATTGGGAAATCAAGAGGATGAGCTTCACACTTGCCAACTTTTCCTGCTAATCTGTGTTGAAATTTTTTCCTAACAAATCCCAGCAATAACAACCCTTCCCCCAGTCCTACCACAAGGTAGGATTTTCCAAGAAGTGAAAGAAAGGCTGTTGGCCCACATCTGTCTACTATCTAAGGAACAGGCAGCTATTGTTAAAGATTTTTTTCATTGCTCATAATCCTGTTTCTTACATTCTGCTTTAGGGTCACCAGTTAGGCCACAAGACTGTGGAAACAGGCATAGTGCCAGTTCCACATAGCAATATACAATTGGATTATTTCTACCCTCTCCCACCAAGGGGAAGAAAATTAAGGGAAGTTAGATGTTCTCTTTTGAGTCATCTTACTGACATTCCTCATCACACTTTTGTCTGTGTTTATGATTAATGAGGCAACAGAGGATTTCCACTAAAAGCCCACAGAAGCTGAACCATCAGGCTCTGTAATTTCCATGAGCAGCACCTGCAACAGCAAGGCTGCAGCTGAAGAGATGCACCCCAATGAGTACGTGTGCTGTGCCTCATAGTCAGCAGTCTGCCTGCACAACACACAGCTACAACCAGTTCTCCAAAAAGAGGCTTCCTTCCTGCTCTTCAACAATACTTGCAGAAATGACAGAACTGTGCAGGGTCTGCTACCCTCGTGCCCAGCTCCCTCCCCCCAGAAATCCAAGCATTTTCTTCATCCCTTCCTCAGTTTCACACTAACCTCTGGGCACTGCAGTATCTCTACCACCAGCCATGCCAAGGTGTAAACTCTGCTCCCCTTTTCCCAGCATGACTTCACTCTGTCTCCTTACAGGACTATAAGGAACAGTTTTCTGACCTGCCTGCAGCCCAGAGAGGCAGCAGTGAGCCCATTGCAGCAAGAGCCAGAGCATCCCATGGGAAATGCATCACTTTCCTCTGGACTCTTCCCCTCCTGAGAGCTGGGAGAGTGAGTCAGATAAAATGTTTTCACTGAGGGAAGAAGTTTTGAATATATATATATATATATAAAACCAAAAAATAAACAAGAACTTGTCCAGCAAGCACCTGTTTACTCCCTAACAGAAGCTAAACACTATAACCTTCTGCATCCATATCCATGTAACCACTATTTGAACTCCCAAAACCTTGGCACTTCTGCATATTCTAAGCACAGCTTGGGTACAAGAAGTTTTGCAAACCACTGACAGAGAGCAAGTTTCCTCTATAAAAGTGAGCTAATACAGCCTGACCAGACATGGCTGGAGCACACAAAGCTGCAAATCAGAAGACCTTTGGCAGTCCTGTGTGCTTGAGCTTACTGCAATAGCATTACAGTGCCATGTACTTACAGTGGCTTGAACCCTCCCAACTCCAAAACTAGCAAATAATGACTTAGTTGCTTTTTCTGGAGCCTGATCAGGTAGCCACACTTGGACCACCATACTGCTAAGTGGGATGGACAAGGGTAAATAACTTAATACAGAACATTTCAATTGCTGAGCTGAGAGAATGAGTAATTTGCTCTGAAAACAGCACTGATTTTTCTATATGCTAAGTACAATTGATGAAAAAAAGTCTAGCTATATATGTTTATTTTAAAGAATGTACTCCATACATGATTATAAAACATTTCCTTGCAGCTGTAATATTTGTTTGATGTATTTCTTTCAAGCATCTCCAAAGTGCTCAGGACAAGTAGAAAGTCCTCCTGAAACCTGAAAAAAGTCAGACTTTCTTTCTACATCATAATATGTTACAGCCCCACAACTTGCATTAAAGCAATAAAAACCCACAGGATCCAAAGCTACAAACAGGAATTCCTGCACCTACTGCACCCTGCTCCCAGCCCTACATAGAGTACAGCAGCTGCATAAGGAAACTCCTCAGTGCTACCCAGCAGGAGCACCAGACATGAAAAACACCTTGCCAAATGTTGCTGAAAGAGGGAAAAACACCCCACAAGACACCAACAAAAACCAAGCAAAAATCCCCACAAACATAAATATTTGTTACCTCCTGTAATGGGATTTTGGCCTGATCTCCAGCTGCAGATTGCCAATATTGCTTTAGCTAATAAGCCTTAAAATTAGCTAAATTTTCACAAAGCAAACAAAAAGTTTCAAGTAATTAAAATAAAATAATAAAAAAATATTGCACCATTCACATCAGCACTGAGCATGAACAAATTCAAAAGACAAAAGACACCACTCCATCCACCTTTGCTTAGTCAAGACCACCTGCAATGTCTACTTTCCCTTCATGGCCTCCAAACCCCTCAGTTTGCCATCAGTGGTTATTTAAATATTTCTTCTGGGGGCTGCACCTTGAAACAGGTTCTTCCCACCTAGATGCTGCTTCCCACATTATTAAGAGGTCACAGGAATTTTCATTGACTATTTACTCAACAAGGGTAAAAATATCAGAATATGATCTAAAGCAAACATACATTAATTGAATACTTAATCCTCATCTTGTTTACTAATGCTCGTTGTGATGACTTCTGTTACATATTCATGAAATATGAGGCAGTTATAGCACACACATTGTACTAACCAGTAAAGATGCAAAATGAAAACATTTTACTGGGGGGAAAAAAAACCCCAAAACACAAAACCTAACAATAAAGGCAGCTGAAAAATCTTTGTCCTTGTTGGCACATTATCAGTAACAAATTTCAAAGCATCAAGAATTACTTGAATTCCCAGCTGTTACAGCAGAAAAGCACATGAGACTAGCAGAAGATTAATAAAAGTTATAATAGGACTGCACAAAAGAAAAAATGCAAAGTCAGAATGGGATATGTGCCAATAAGAACAAAATTAGAGTAATTATTTGGATAGGTTACAGGCCAGAGATAAAAACACGATAAATTCTCAGAAAACCGGATTACTGAGAAAGCTATTTGAAATTAAAAAGCAACATAAATCAAAACAGGATGAATGACATTTGGATAATATTATTTGACTGATTAACTTTTATTTAGAATAGTGTGGTAAGAAAAAAAAAGATATAATAACTATAAAGAATTGGTACAGCCAGAACAGAACAACTGATAAGCCTGATGTGAATTTCTTCCTTTATTTGAGCTGTTTATTATTGCTATAATGCTGTTCTTTATGTTATTATTTAAGAAAATGTTCTGAAATTATACCAGTTTTGATGGTAAATTAGCTTATACCTAGACCATTGCTGAAATTATTTGCCTAAGACAATTCAGCAGAATATTGAATTAATGTACACTAAAATTGCTTTGTGTGAGATACCAGTATATTCCCATTCATATTTCATAGAAGTCAGATTTGCTAGAATTTTTACTTTTAAATTAATTATAGAGAATATGAGCAATCAGCAAATTTTTCTCTAATAAATATAAATATTTGCATCCCAAACAATTTTCATTTATTCATGTTTAAACAGTATCACATAAATTATCAATTCAACCAATGCCAACCACACACTTCAGAGTCTGAATAAGAAATAACTATAACTGGTTTTGAGCCTTCAGTAGCCAGTGAATTATTGGCAAATTATTTTTAAAGAATAAATAGTTTAAAACTAATTGTAGCATGTTCAGAGATAATTCACAAACATAAAAAAGGAACCTAATTAGTCATTATCAATTTTTTCCTCCAACTTTTTCTGTCAGCTTTATTTAAAGTGAAGCAGTAATGAGCGAGAATGAGATTTGTAATATTGTCTTTCTCCTCTGGAAATTAGACAGATGCCAAAATGTTATAGCTGTCTGTTCACCTCTGATCCAGCTCTTTGATATGGTGGCAAAAGGTCAGAATAATCCTGACTGCTAATGACCTCTGGGATATAAAACAGACATAACTTGAGCAATCTCTTGGTCTAACCTAGAGAGGACAGGTATCTAAGTGACAGCATGAGACCAGCAGCTGACCCCACTGGTAGGCAGCCTAATGAGAGGGCTCATGCTTCTGCTAAGAAAAAGGATCAGACTGGGAGATTTTCCTAAAATCATCACCAGAGACACAAAATTCTTTATGAGATAATTCATCTGTCCTGATACTTCTGTGCTTATCATCGGTGCATGATGGGTTCTTTGTTTTCACTGGGCTTTTAATGCATGCTTGGAGTGCTAGTACTGTGGCTATTTTTACTTTTATTATTAATTTTAAAGTAGGGATTTAAATAATTTTTCTTCTGTTACAGATAATGAAAGAACATGTTTATGCTCCAAGAGAATTCAAGTCCTTGCATTAAACTGGAGAGGTCCAGTACAGACTGGCAACCACAGGAGAAACCCTTGTGGGCAAAGAGGAAGGTCAGAGCCTGCTCCTTGCACTCAGGCAAGCAGAGGGATTGTGGTGCTGTCACACATCTCCAGGCTGCTGCCCTGGTCTGATCTAGGTGTTCATCTGCCTGTCTGCAATAATAAATAGGAGATAAGTGGATGATGGTTATGATCATTAAAACAGGATGGGGTTTTTTTGCATTACATGACTGTGTGAGTCTTCCTCGGCAGCAGTTCTCAACACAACAGTGTTTGTGGTGCTAAAAAAAAAACCCTGTAGATATTCATCCTTTTAGAGGAAGGGTGATGGGTCCAAAGTCAAAGACAGCTTCTCATTGAGCTGATGCACAGTCTGCAGCTATCTCAAACTGAGTCACTATTGCTGCCAAGTGTGAAGTCTCCAAGGATTACATAGTAGAGGGAGTGCAGCTCTGAATATGAGTATTTTTGCTTTTACAGGAAAAGATTAATCAACCAGATATTAATGTTTAAATACAGTAATTGTGAAAAAAAATCCCTCTCCATTCATGTTGTTTTTTCTTCATGAAATAGTTCTTTTGTAATCTTGTTAAATCATGTGAACTGCTGCACCAAGTTGTTATGGCAACAGGAATTTTGAGAGTAAATTAATTTTGCCATAAGATATTATTAAGACCAGGTAAGGATGGCCTTGAATAATAATATCTCCTTTTTGTTTAGAGAAGATATGCTATCTCAAACTTTAACACTGGTTTTTACTTAAGCCAACACATGCTATTACTATATCAACGATCTTTAGAACAAATGCAAAAGAAATTATTAATTTTTCCTATAAATTCTTGAATAAGACCTTCGCACCAGTGGCATCATCACATAATAGCAGGGGTTCTATGATACTTAAGTATTATATGTATGTGATATGCCTAGTAAAAGCAAACAAGAGCAGTTTTCCAAACTGGAATCAATCTGGAGCAAAGCTGCTGATTTCACTCTTAGTGCAAGTGAGGAAAAAAAAAGCCCCCAAACAACAAAACAAAACAATAGGTTTTAGTTTTAAAAGTTGGATTTTATCCTGTAGTGTAAAAATTCTGTCCAGTTCTTGCACTATTCCAGAGTGATGTCTGCTGTATCCACCTACTGACATTGGATTTGCACCTCCCTGACTTGGGTATATAATACTTCCCAGAAGCAATACTCTCCTTGGAACTGCTGGAATAAAATGAGGACAGAAATGTAATCCCAGTTAATAATGCAGGGAATGTAGCAGGCCTGCTGTAATTTTAATTTGTAGGACTTTGGAGCTTGCCTAGAGACAGTAACTCTCTCCAGAAGCAAGCAATGGTTCTGACTACAGTATGTGGGATGTGGATGTGCCAGCATAAAGGACTCACCTTGACTCTCAGATCCAGTCTGGAGTCTCACTTCTGCAGCATGGGCTCACAAACCTCCTCCCTGCCTAAAGGAATCCTGGTTTGATGCATTCACACTCCCTGCCTCTTACTCCTGCCATTTGGTAGCAATAGAACACACCTGCAATTCGACCATGAAACAGAGTCTGTGAAATTTAGAATAGATTTTTTGGGGGTTTTTTTGTTGGTTTTTTTTTTTTTAATGGGACTGATATTTTGATTAGCCTGCTGTAGGGGGGAAATACAGAAAGAACTGACCTGGCCCCAAAGGCCAGACAAGTGTCTTGAGAGCTTTGTCTCTGTGAGTAAATGAGAGAAGCAAGCACCTCCAAACAGCAATCATAAAAGCCACATTATACAACTGATGCTTAGTCAAGTGCTCTGAATCATCAAAAGCACCAATTTCCTTTCAATAAATAACCAAAGACATGCCCAAAACTTCTGGAGAGCAATTCTCTCTTCACCGTCTCTGCTTATCAGTTCCTTTTTGAGGTATATAGCACTCCTAGGAGCATTTCAGGGACAAATACTTCAGATATTTTAACTTGCTGAGATACTTCGATAGTGAGCAGAAAGTATTATAGGGCCTGGTGTTTTGTTTTGAGGAAGACAATGGAGAGAATGCTCCAAAACACTGAACATAGAGATTGTTCCATAATAAGGGAAAAGGATGGCATTTTGCATTATGCACCCTAGGATATTCTGATGTGAGTTCTCGTTAGCTTCCTCAGATGTACCATGTCTAATTTTGTCCTTTAAGGTTTTAATTATTTCAAATTCAGTCCCACAGACTGAATAAATTGGCTTCTGTTTTTTTTTTTACTTCTTTTTGTCCTCTGAAATATTGGAGTTTATCCACAGCTGGAAATGGGCTGTGGGTTGATGTCTGTTGCTATTATTGACATTAGATCTCCTCTGATTTTGGGATGAAAGCAATCTCCACTTTGAGTGGAAGGAAAGAATATCTCCCTTTGGTCATATAGGTGGAGACTGTTTTTTTCTCTTTTGGCCTCCTCAGCAGCAGGGATAGGACTTCCTTCTTAGCATCACCTGGAAGATTTATTTAGTAAAATAGATACTTGTAAAGCTCTTAATCCTGCCTCGCTGCCTTCTGTAGTTGGAAATTTAATCTTTTACCTCTAGGATAATGTCTCCTATAGGCTGATGGTGAATATTTGGTCTATGATGTTAGTGCTGTGTTGTGCAGAAGAGGAGGCTTCTAAAGTTGAGCTTGACTGAAGTTACATCTTCCCATTTCAGGGAAGTGGACTCAGAGACCTGCAAGGTATTATCCAGACCAATGCTCACAGTCCCATTTGGTGATAGGAAAATGTTTTATATCACTTTGAGTAAGTATTTTATCATTGAAAATGCTTATGAATCGTGATTTTTCAGATAAAATGTTATCATAGAGGTTCTGAATACTTTTAATGGGATCTTTGACATTGAGGTGCTCAGCTTGGTTTCAAGATTTAGACGCTTATTATAAATTGCTAGAAATTGAACCTGGAAATATCCTAAAATTTATACTTCAGCATAAGGAAACTCTTAACTTCGTGCTATGGTAGTCTACATAAATAATTCACTTCATGTTTAATTTCATTTCAATGAATGTTCAGTAATGAAGTTTATGCACTTGAAAAGGAAGTGTGACATAAGGTAAACAGATTGTTGCAAAAGAAATTACTCCAGGTCTGGTCCAAATCTCATTAAATCAGTGGAAACTTTCCAACTAGGAGTAGGATGAGCCCACAATAGTATAAATCCAGACTGAAGTCAGTGGGATTCACACAAGTAAAAGTGAGGCTGCAGCCTTATTCCCAGTGTTTAGCAGCTGCAGTCCAAAGCAGGCACCCATGTTGTACCTTGGGTGGGGCTTTGCCCCGCCACAGTGATTCACAGATATCCCACTGAGTCACTGAGGGACCTCATCATCAGTGCAAATGCACTTTCCCCAGTGTTTGCTTAGGCAGCCAGCATGGCAGTGACTAATTTCCTTTGTGAGTCTGGGTCTCACTGCTGTCAGGAGGCAAGGGTGGAAAAGCAGCAAAATTATAGAAGTTAACTTTTGCACACATAATGAGTAATAAATGCAAAGGATTGGACTCCACAGAAAATGGTTACTTGGGGAAACTCTGGTGAATCCCACTTTACTATTGGAAAAACAATCTACCAAAATATAACCCAGCAAAACTATATGGGAGAAAATTTATTATATGTTTTAAGCAGGAAGTAATAAAGCAAACAATATAAATAGAGTAGATAAGCAAAGAACAGTCTCAGTCTAACCACAGCACTTTAGTAAATCCCATTAGGCAACTATTTTCACCTTGAAGCAACAGAGTGTTTTAAAAGCACTCAAGTTTTATTGAAGGTAAACAGGACTTGGGCTTTTAGATTAGTCAGGATTTCTCAGAAATTCCACCTACCAGGCTTGCCTTGGAAGAGATTTAAAGTTTTGAATGGAGTCCTATAAATCAAGGGAAATTCAGAGTAATGCAGAACTTCAGGAAACACCAAGAGAAATTGTATCAGGTGTCCCCAAACAAAAAGTCTTGGAGGAAAGGCTTAGCATATAAATGCTTTCAAAAACATTTTTAGACCTATATTTAACTGTGATGTTACACTTAAACTCATGAAACTTAGTTTTATGCCTGTAAACAGCATGTTCAGCACTCAAACATGACAGCAGAAAGTCAAGTCAGTGCACTGTTGTGATTTTCTCTGGTATTTTTGGAAGTAAACTGTTTCAGACCCAGCATCATTTTTCCTAACTCCAGAAATGTAATGGGCTGCCTACGTATGCTACTTTGTTTCTACGGTTTCTCCTTAAGAGTAACAAGAGGGTTAATTGCATATCTCCATAATTCCCATTTGCTGCACAAGCAAACGGGTAGATGCCAGCATGGTGCCCTATGCTCCTGGGAGGGGTTCCACAAATAAGTACCCACATGTACGTTGGGCAAGTTCATGCTGAAATTAAATATGTAAGGAAATATACTGTTATATCATAAGAGGTACCACCTGCAACTTATCATTCTAGGTATTTCACATAGCAGGTATGATAATGGGCTTTGCTCATATATTTAATCATTTAGTGGGATATCTAAAAAATCTCTCAGTGGAGTGGAAAGCCTCAGAAATTTAAAAAGTTCCACTGTAAGAATCAGCATAAGGGGTTTTTGTAAAAACAGATATGTTCATATACATATTTAAGATAAAAAGCATGGCTACAATTAAATTCAAATGTTGAATTTAACAGGCATTAATACAATCTAATCTACTAATAGTGAATATTTACTATTAACTTACTCTTATCTTGTTTAGCTACTGAAATATTTTTCCTCTGGGTTGGGTGTAATTGCTTTTTTGAGATCTAGTATTTTCCAACACCTTTATACGCTATCCAACAGTGATGTTGAAATTTCTGTAAGTTTTCATTAAAACAGCTGGATATGGCCTCGCAATTGGTTTTATACTGGGATAATACTTTCCGTCATATTTGCCTTTCCATGGGTGGATGGTTTACATTCCTTCAGTGTCTACTGAACACGTCCATCAGATTCATGCTTTGGCAATTTTTGTAAGTTCCTGTCTTATGTTCATAAATGTGGTATGCATGAATCATCAAAGATTACAAGCTACAATGAGGGTTTCTTTATTCAGGACATGCATTTGCTCCCAAGAACATGAATTCTTCAAGGAAAACACTCTCAACCTGAGACATCCACTGAGTTATATTGTACTGGTTGTAGGAGGTCTTAGGCTCTGCATGCCACTCATCTTTGTTGTCCATTTCACATATATAATCCTTCTAAATAAAGAATCAATTAGAATTAGACTACAGGTAATCTAGATGCAAGAAAAGTAATTGTGTGCTGTAAGACTCAGGTTGTATGAGCAAAAAAATGACTGGCTTAGATGCCAGGTATTTATCATACACCACATGCAGGGATGTCAAGCTCTTCCACAGGGGTTCACAGCTGCTAACACAGTGAGCCAGCCTGCCTGAAGTCCTGAAGAAAGAATGTATTTCAGAATACATTTCCTGCTTGGACCAAGTGCTTATCTGATAGTTGCAGCTGGCTGTCTTTAAGATACGGGGAATCAGTGTCATGCCAGGGCTTAGATAGCATTTATTTTAATAGTGCACTGGCAGAAGTGCTGCCTAAGTTGCAAAAGTGGCAAGAATACTTTCCCAAAAAATGCAACACACTTAGCAGAGTCCCTAATTTAAGGGATTTGATGAACACCATCTCTTTTGAGGGGCTAGGTCATTTTAGAGACTCAAGAGATCAGAAAGAAGGGAGTGTCACTTCACTCTGGCAGCTGATAGCTTCAGGATACTTCTGGAAGCTCAAACTCCCTGGATGCACACCACTGTTTTCCAACAACCATTGACACTGGGAGATTTCTTACTCTTCTGTGTACAGAGCTCTGTATTTCCCCCTGGAGGGCACTTCAGGGTTTATCTGACCTATAGCCACCATAATGGCTGAGCTCATTTAGACCTCTCCAAATTTGCTGGCTCATAGATAATGGCGAGAGTGGAGCCACAGCAGCAGCAGGTAACTGTGAGGGTTGCAGAAAAATACAGGAAGAAAAGCAGATACTAAGGAAGGTAGTCTATTCTAAACAAGGTTGATTAGAATCTGACCCATTTTTGTAAAGGATAGGTTTCATCAGTGCTGTCCATCCCGAGGTCAATCCCAGGCAGCTTCACGTGATCCTGATCTTCCAGGTACTACCCCTACAGTTATGCCTAACCTGACACTCTTGTCAGGACAGTAAAATCCCCTGACAAGACTTGCAAAATATGGTTGTGTAGTTAGGCAGATGAAAAGCAAAACTGGAAGACAATAATTAAAAACAGAAAGCAGAACACCAGAGGACCAAAAGGATCACAGTTATAAATATGTGCTGATGTGGGCAGGGACACAGCACTTCAGAGAGAGACAGAGACCACAATCACCTGGTAAAACTGAAGAACAAAGGACCTGCCACAGTAACTGAAATAGCAGATGCCCCATTTTGCTCATCTGGAAGAAGATGAAAAGTTCTTGATAATAGGATAAAAATAGAAGATATAACTAGAAATACCTTTTTTACTTTCTCTTCAATTTTTTGTGCACTTGACATAAATTACAAGGGAATTTTATCCATGCTTTTTATAAAAAATTATGTCAGAAATCCTATCTTTTTACCAAGAGGTACAAACATAATGCAAATGAGGATGGTAGACTACCAAAGACACTTCAATTCACTTCCTCAACCTGGAAAAGATATACTAAATCACAACTGATTTATGTCAGCTGAAGAGTCAGCCCTTTGGAAGGAAAGAGACTAACAGGGTAATTAATGGCCCCAGCTGTGGGTTCTATATATTAATTGATTAAACCTTTCACACCACAAGAATTTTTCATTTTGGATGTACTCATACTTATGCTTTTTAATTAATTAGAAAATGGAGAGATGGAACCTTCTGGTTTGTTATCAGCTGAATTAATTCAAAAAGCCCTTTGGTTTGGGGTTTTTTTATATTTTCTGAATCCCCCACTCTGAAAAAAGTTTGTTTCTACACCTGGTGGAGCTATAGGTGGAGTTTTTTATATTACAGAATGCTTCTGATATACACCAGAAAACAAACTTGTGGAAAATGCAAGGTCATATGTGTTAACAATTCAAAATACAAGGTCATATGTGTTAGTAATTCAAAGTGTTTCAGCATTTTCAGTTGCTAATTTATTACCTAGCTTGGAAGAATTTTTGAATTGTTGGAAGTCGTTACTTGATTGGATAATTGACTATTACTCTTTAATTTTAATGTAGTCACACTGGAAGTAATCAAATACACTTCAGGAAGGGGAGTAGAAAGAAGGCAGGAAAAGAAGTGTAAGAAAAGAACCCCCCCCACAAACTTTTTACTTTTAATAAATATCCCATACTGCCTATGGGATCTAAAAATAGTACATGGTCATATTATTAAGAACTGTATCACAATGTGTTGGTACTGAGGACTGTACTTAAACCTTGCCTGTACAACTGTAGCTTGTCATTTTGTGACTTTGGAGCATCTTATTTTACATATGCATAGGACTGATGTGAGTGTGGAAGGTTAAAGTTATTATCATCTTCATGCCTGTTCTGTCCAAAGAAATAAATAAGAAACAATACAATGCAATTACATCTTTCCCCCATGTGCCAGGCTTTTGAGAAGCCTGTCAGGCAGACTGTGAAATAACATATCCATGGACAATCTCAGCCCCTGGGGACATCCCCTCCAGTGATTAGCAGGGATAGTGAGGAAGGGTAAACAAAGATCTTCCACTCCCTGCTTTATAACTTAACCATTCCTAAGTTTATAGGCACCTGTGTTCAAAAAACATAAGGAAATTTTTAGGTGAGAGAAATTCTTCTCCTCTATTTACCAGAACAGGGGTACCAGGAGCCAGGGACAATGAAGAAAGATGAGGTAAGCCAGTAGTGCAAGAAGAAATGGAAACTAAATCCTAGTATAGCCCTCAACTCAAAAATTCTTCTTTGTTTATCTAAATATTTATTTACACAATTAATAAACCAGGATATATTTTCTTTTTTTTTTTTTTTTTTTTTTTGTAGTGTGAATTGTATTATTTTTATGTTAGATTGTTTAAATAAAATGATAGACTCCTTGATATCTCAAGAAAAATATCAAATAGTCTGTTGGGGTCTGTTTGATATTGAAATGTACCTAGTATTGTGCTGATTGTTCTTCACACCTATAATACCTGTCATGCCAAAAACTGTGGTTTATTTTTTCATATTACAAGCTTTATAAAGAATTTATGCTTTCTGTTAAGCATAACATGTCACAGTAATTTAACTTGGTACTAATAAAGAGTGAATATATGTGTAACAAATAACTGATGTTTTACCATTACCATTCAAAGCCTTGGACCTTGATAGCTCCCTTCCTGCAAAAAAGGTAACCTTAAAAACATCTTTTAACAAGATGTTATAAGAGATTCGTTGAAATAACGAAGGTAAAATATTCAGAATACAGCTCTATTATACACAAGTGATAAAAGGCCTTGAAAAATCTATGATTTTATCAAAGTTGGGGAAGAATTCAGCTGTATTTTATGACCATTTGTTAATCAACCATAAGCAGAAGTGTTTTATTTTTAATTTACTTTTTGTAAGCTGTCCTAGCCTAAGAAATGGGAACATCAGCTAAAAATAAATGAAGTCATGAAAATAAAATTAAAGTTAACTTGATAGTTTAAAATAAATGTGGTACCATGATAAAAATGCAGAAAGACCTGAAGGAGTATTTTGAACTTTTGTGAAAGAATAAACTGGGTCTTACAAACCAGCTGAGTTGAGAGGTTTTTTGGCCAGGATGTTATTAATTCATTGCAGTGTGTGAATAAGAATTAAACAGCAGCTATAAAAATGATCCAAAACCTCAATGACCAACAGTGTTTATTTGATCATTAGTACAGTAGGTATTGTCCACAGGAGCAAGAAACATGGGTCAATAGGAGGAGAATTTATAGTTATTTAACATACCAAAGGATTACAGACTGTTCAAAACACTGAAATGGAGAAAGATATATTAAGAAACATAAAAGTGATGAAAGAATCCTTGTGTTGCAAACAGCAGTTTTGTGCTGAGATCAGTAGACTGAGTTTGCAGTTCCATTGTATTTTCTAATCTATTATTTATTTGGGATTCATTTTGCACTGTTCAGTTCTTCTACCCCTTGGGCTTCCCCCAACTAAATTAGATCTGTGTGACATGTCGTCTGTTTAAAACTTCCACTGCAACATGGAAAGAACTTTTTTTTTCCCATGACAGAAATTAAAATAATACCATTTAAGGAAAGTGAAATTATTGTCCCTTCTAGGCCTCTTCCTAACTATATAAGAAAATCGGCCTTTTCAAATCTTGGAGTTGAATTTATATTTCAGAGCTGTACAAGATTTGAACTTGAATTCACTATTCAGAAGGCCCCATATTCAGATAGCTCAGATATATACTCACTGTTCTGTTAAAATTTAGGTCTGGGAGACAGCTGAAATAAATTCTTAGTTCAGCTTCCTGATTGGCTGCTAACTGGAATGTCACCCAAGAATTCCATCGATGAGTAAGGTTTTGCAGACCATAAAAGTAAGACAAGGACCCATTTTGTTTGCTCTAGGACATGTGCAGCCTTTCAGAGGTCTGAAGTGTCCATATATTACATTTTTACTTAGAGCATAAAGAAATTTGATTACTGTTTTTATGGATCCCATGTTGGTATTTTATAGTGGGAAGAAAGGCACACCCAAGACTGTCCTATGGAAAACACTAAAGAGCAATGGACCAGGAAAAAAAAAGTTAATTCCTAATGCCACTACAGGAAGTTGTTCTTTTTTACAGGTTACAGACCTGGTAGGGGTGATGTTCCCTTTTAACAGGGTCACCATCATGATTTGAATATTTCCAGTGGATCTTTCTGGAAAGTGGGAAACAATTGTAGCTATTGAGGATGAGCTAATACTCATACTAATGAGCATGTTATTAAATTTTCAAAAGATATGCCTAGGACTCCATTTTATAAGGCCAGAACAGTTACAAGAGAGGATCCATGCTGACATTTGTAAGAAATCTCCTTTGTCTGATTAAGTTGAAAGCTCGACACAGGTACTGACCTTATAGAAAGACCAAATGATGAGTCCCTCCAGTCTGAGCACTTAGAGCTCCCTACGCATGCTCTTGTTTGCTCTCTGCCTCTCACATTTGTTCTTTCTCTCTGAGCAGGACAGGGGATACCACGTGGCTGAAAATTGGAGTAACCTCCTCTAATATAGCAGGTGATGCTGCTGTAACTTGCAATGCCCTGTTAGGCTTCCCTTTTGCTCTTGCATTTATCTCAGTCTGTAGGACTATGTTTATTTGCACCCCTGACAGCTGTGCCAAGGGGTGACCCCATAGCTGCTGCATGGCTCAGCATTTCCTTTCAGACATCTCCTTTCCAGGAACATGCCACCTGATTCTGCTGCCACACCACTGTGGGGCTTTGAACTCTTCAAATCTTCTAAACCAAGCAGCCCTGCCTGCAGGACAGTGAGATTGTTTTCAGGCTGCTTTTTCTTCCTATTTTTTTAATAAATGTTTTCACACTTGATAAACTAAGGTCTTGGTCCTGAAAGGGGATAAAGGCCTGGTTACCTGCCAGCAGAGCTGGTCCAGAGGAGAGCTACTAAGTTAGTCAAGGTCTGGAGAATGTCTCTTATGAGGAAGGGCTTGAGTTGGGCTGGTTCAGCCTCGAGAAGAGGCAACTGACATGGGACCTCATTAATGAATGTGTACAAATCTGAAAGGTTGGTACCACAAAGATGGATCCAGGCTTTTCTCAGTGGTGCCAAGCAATAAGATATGAGGCAATGGGTAGAAAGTGATACAAAGCAAGTTCCACTTGAACATGAGGGAGGACTTCACTGTGCAAATAGCCATGCACTGGATCCAGTTGCCCAGAGAGGGTGTGGAGTCTCCCTCACTGGAGATATTCAAGAAGTCTCTGAATTTAGTCCTGTGCCATGTGCTCTGGATAACCTTACTTAAGCAAGGAGGTTGGACCAGATGTCCACTGTGGTCCTTTCCAACCTGACCCATTCTCATCCTTGAAATGAGACAAATCTCCCACCTCTTCCTGTAAAGTGGCTGACCTCAATGGAAATGAAACTTGCACTGGGCCTAGCATGATCAGGCTTGAAACACGGAAAGGTTGTCTGAAAAGTTAAAGAAACAGTGATTTGCTTACAGTGGATGTATAAGTGGGGTACAGACAGCTGAATCTCTAGGCATGTTCAATGTGTGTCACTTACATATTGCTGCGCATATATTTCTCTGTCTTGCAAAAATGAAAACAAGTTACTATCAATAACAACCAAAAGGAGATAATTTCTCCGAGGAAAATATTCCCTTAACAAAGATTAAATATTGCTATTTATATAACATGTATGAACAAAAATTAAAACATAGTCTCATATGATAATTGTCAATACTGTCATGGTTTAACCCCAGGTGGCAATTATTTTGTTAATTTATTTTCTATACCATTTTGGCACCCGCAAACAGGGCATTATTGCCCCAACACATGCCTACAGAGATATTTTTATTTTCCCATTTTTCTGGTTATGAGTTGGAAACAAAAGTATTTGCTGTTCTAAAGAGAAATTCCATGCATTCGAACAAAAATGCATTGCAGAAAATTACAGTAATGCTAACAGCACATATCTCAGCCTGGGCAATACTGCTCCTCACCATTCCATCTGCTTTCCATAGCTGTCACTGTCTCAGGATCTCTCTCAAGATTGCACCATGCCATGGGGCCCATGAGCAAGGAGAGGTTTCAGCTGCATGTTCACAGACACAGCTTAACTCACCCAGGACCAGCTGTGTCCCTGCCTCATTCCTGAGCTGCAGGATCTGGCTCTGCAGGGTTCTCCAGCTGCACTGACCTGGGCAGAATTTGTCCACCCAGGAAGGATGGTGTGAGAAGGTTGATGACCAGCTTCAGGCTTTCAAAAGCAGGAATACTCCTGTTCCCCTCCCATATTTGCCATCCACTTTCTCTCAGGTTTCTTTCCAGACCTGTACCAGCTTTGCAGGTTTCCTGATCATCTGCCAAAGTAATTCAGCTTGCTAACCCTGCAAACAACAATTTCCATTTTTTTGCATCTCCAGCTGTCTGTTAATGCAGCAGTGGGAGCCCATTGCCAGTGGCTCAGACAGACACCAGTGCTGGGGTGCAGTGCAGGGAGATATTCTGCAGCAGAGGAGGGTAGTGGGTGACTGGGGGGATGGCAGTGGCATCACCCCATGCAGCAGCAGTGAACTGCTGAGCTTGTCCCTCTGTCCCACCTGGCCCAGGTATGGACACCACACACCACCCTGTGGAATCTTCATCATCTCATTCAGGGAGTCCTGATCTTATATAAATGTTACGAATGGGATTGCACTTTGGATTTAAACATAAAGATGGGAGATTCTGTCCCCTTAGTGACACAGGCCTCCTTTCTGTTTTATGTTGTTCCTCTTATACTAATTGGAGGAAACTCTGAGTGCTTTCCAGAAGAGCAATAAGCAATGGAACTGGTATTTGTCTTGTGCTCATCCTCTCCACGGGGAGAAATCTGTGTGCAAGGGAATGGTCTATCTGAATTTTTAAAAACCATTTGTACACAGACTCATATCCAAGCAGACAAACATATTTATTTTCCTCTTAAGGGAAGCATGGTCAAAAAGAAGCTTGGGATAATTACAATGAAAAGAGATGAAGTTGCCAATGATGCTGTGTGTGCCTCTGAAAGTAAAGCAACACTCGCTTTAGTATAGTTCTCTTGGAGCATCCTTCACTGAAGCTGTGGGAAATAACATGTGCTGAAGAAAAAAAAAAAATGGGAAATCACCATGACATCTAGTCTGCATGTACCACATGGCTGCTGCACCAGCTGCAATTACTTCACCTCTTTAAATAGTTCTCTTACTGAGAAGTTGACTTTTACAAGCACAGGGTTTCCATGCTATTATTTGTACTACCAGACGTCCCACACAATAGGGGATTTCCTATATTCCGGTTGGAAGACCCACATCCCTTGCTGACATAATTTAGGATATCACTTTGTTAATATTTTTGGGAGATCCAGGCAGTGATGCACAGGAGCAATCCAGGTCACAGTGTAGCTGGGCTGGCACAACAGCTTGGCCTCTTCCCCAGCGGCAGGATGATGTTCCTAGAGAGTGGCAGCACCTTGCTGGTGCATTTCCTTCCTCCCAGCACCACTGATCTCCAGGTCACATTGCCCCAGCCCCAGTTCTGTCCACCTGGGCAAGTTTTAATTCTCCTCTGGTTTCTTATCCAAGGGCTTCAATGGCATCTCAGCAAGTTTCTGACTCGAGGAGTCAATGAGCAATAGGTGGGGGTAAAAAAAGAGGAGTCTTGTTATTGCCAGACCAAGTTTAGTGGTGACCTTGAGGTAGGGAGCTGCAATGGTCCTCATGGATCATGATCTGGTTTTATTGCATTCTTCAAATCTTGACTTTTTTTTTCAGGTTGCCTATTTTTTATTTAATAGATGTATCAAACTGTGGGACACATCACCAGGGCATGAGAGTATCTTCAAAGTAGTGACTATGCCAGCACAGCCAGGACCTGTCACTCCCAAAGGAGTTATCTGCTAACAGAGCCATTCTTGGTACATTCGCTGTGAATCCTCCTCTCTGCAGTTTTGGATGCACTTGTCCATCCTGGCAGAGATCATTATTTGGAAGCTGAAGGAGTTTCATGGATAAACAGTGAGAGACACTGCGGGAAACTTTTGCAGTCTCAGCTGCCGACGTCTACTGATGGTGAGAGTCCATGAACACTTTATCTCAGTTTATTTGTGTCCAAGAATACCACTTTTTATTAATATTGTAACATCTTAAAAAAATCTCAAGACCACTTTTATCTTCATATTACAGCAACAAATAGCTTTAAAAAATGGTGTCATTTTTTTTAAAACAGAAAGACACCTTTGGCTAAAGATCAAAAGTAGGCAATTTTATGCCAAAGGCTAAATGACCTGGAGATTAATTATACAGGTCAGCTCTTGATGTTCCTTATTGCAGACTGTCCAATATTAACATTTACTCTTAAATTTTAGAACAATAAATGAACAATTTTGCTCTCAGTTTAAAAAGCTGGTATTCCTTGGGTAAACAGAAAATATCAACAAAGTAGATAAAGCCCAAAGGTTTCATTAGTAACTCATACTTTTTCAGTTTAATTTTGATCCATTGCTTTAGGCTGGAATTAATTTTTTTTTTCCACCGAAATGGAATGAAAAATTAGGGACTGTAAAACAAAGTCTTAAAAGTCAGAGAAATGCAAGTTACTTCTCATTCCTTTCTTCTAGAGTCACTTTATTTCCAAAGTCAAAATATAAAGACAATGCAACTGCTGTTCCTGTACCCTAACTGTAGCACTCAAAAGCTGCAGAGGAGACAAACAAGTCTTTTTCTTTATAGAATCCAGCCCAGTTAAGCTATAGCAGGAAAAAAATAACACCTTCCCTGCTATATGCCTTACATCTCGCTTCTGGGGGCATTACAAAATAAGCTCTGTCTGGAAACCGTTCCACTTTACACGGCTATGTTCACGCTTTGGAACTAAATATTCTTAAACATGAAAAATAGTGTACTTTAATTGAAAGAGTTTTCAAGTCATTTTTTTTCCCTTATTCACAGGGGTATTTAACTTATAAAATCAAACAGGATATAAAAGCCTTTTCTCTCACAAATGTAATTGAAGTGTACCAATAAACACGTTGGCTTTGGCCTTTTTTTGTAGAGCTACTGAGTGTCCAATAAACTGAGCAACAGATGTTATTAGTATTAAGTGGCTAATAAAATCTTATTTATGTACTCATGTTAACAATAATCTGCTTGTAGGGTATGCATACTTCCCTGTTAGCAACTTAGAACACAATTTCCAAGAATATTGCGCTGCTTCAAAGAAATAATAGCCTGACTGTGGTCTAGGCTTTACTGGAAAATGGATAGAGTGATCATTGCCTTAATTAGCACAAACATCATCTATTTCACTGCTTAAAAGCTGAAGAGGAAAGGGGAGCTCTAGAGATTTCTCCCCTGTGAAGTAAATCAAAAGCAAACACGAAGGGATTTTTTTATACTTAGGCTTTACCTGCATTTCCTTTTCTTTAAAGAAGCATTCAACAAGAAGATTCTATACAAATTGTTCTGAAAGTGCTTTGAGAAATGTACTCATAAGTTGCGAGTCCCTATAAACACATTTAGATACACTGTCAAAATGGATAAATTAACCATCCAACTCCTGTGGCAGTGTGGAATTCATGATGGTTTATGTTACAAAGCTCATGGGAAATTTCAACAGTTCTGTCTAAAAAATTTTAATCCTGTTGGGAGTCCAGTAGTAATATCCTATCACAGGCCCAGACTAGTGATGGCACATTGCCATTCTGAGACGCAAACAGGCAGATTCCTGTAAGGACAATGACTGGCTTTGGAAGAAAGTGGTGAAAATGGTGCAATTCCACAGTCAGCAAAAATCCCCGCCAACTCCTGCTACCCGGGACACAATGGGCTGCTGCCGTGGGCAGGAGGAGGACAAATGGTGCTTTACAGTGAGCCCACACCACAGATGAGACTCCACAAGGAAGAACTGGTCTGGAAGAACTCTGCTGGTTCTTCAGCAGAGTGTAAACTTAGGTCATCTGACATAACTCCAGCTCTGTAGTTGTTTTGGCCTTTGACTGGTGTTATTATTTATAGCTGTCTATCGTGCAGACAGTGTCATATCCTATTTACTCATATCCATCTTTTGTCTTTTTCTTCACAATTAGACTTGCCTCTACTTGCAAATCAGTCTGGAAGAAGGTGTGCTAGTTTAGACAAAGCTTTATTCAGTTAGACACTCTGATACAATACTCTGACAAATTCCTGTGTGTACATGTTGTGAAATTATTACTCAGTTATATTAAACTTTAATAATAATTTGGTCCTTCTTTCTAGCTCTTGACAAAAAAAAAAAAAAAAAGGCAACAATTTCTAGTCCATGAGCAATGGAGTTAATGAAATCTGGATTCCCAGACTTCCTAAATACAGTGCTTGCCATGTTTATCTCTCTTGTTATTAGTCAAAAACACCAGTTGAAACTTTTTTCCCCTCCAGATGCAAATTTCTCTTTTGAGCCCTGTTGTATCCGCTAGAACAAGAGCTCTACTCCAGCATTTCCCTCCAACATGAAATTTGGTAATGAAGTCCTAGTACACTTCATGGGTATCATAGGCTGCTATATTGCTTGAAATTTGCCACCACATTAAGAAATTAAGGACAGTAAACAGGCAGAAAGCATACTTTAAATCTGTTTGGGTTTTTTTCAAGAACATGAGAAAAAAACTCTATCTTGCAAAAAATTAGAATAGATTTAAATATATCCAAATGAAAAATTTGAAGTCCTAAACTTCACAGGGAAATGAAAATCACAGAATCTTTTGATTGAAAATATTTTTGTTCCATTTTTAGTTAAGATTAGCTTCAAAACTAACAGAAACCAAATGGTGATACTCTGAATTGGTCAGATATTAGAGGCAGACCTCCATAATTTCTCTTTCCATATACTGAGTTGACATAACCCTGTGAGTTATTTTGATAGGAAAAAAAAGCCCCGTGAAAAACCTCTTCAAATCCCAACAAAAACACTACAAAGTTATATTGTATTAGAATAGAAATGAGAAAACTGATTTTTCAGAGAAAGCTCAAAATCACTACATCAAGAAGGAAGATCTGCTTCACTTTAATATTGATTCACTAGAAAAACAGGAAAAATTAAACTAATCATTCACATGGATATTAATCTAACTAGATGTCTACTCCATGAACTGGCTTTGATTAACAATTATTTGAAATTTTCTATTCATTTCTATATTGCCTCTGTTCTCAGGTTCTTGGGAAATGTGCAGTTTTATTGGCTTGTACATTTTATGGTATATAATAGGATTATCTTTCCTTTTTCACTATTTCCAATTTTATTACTGCAAAGTCAATTTATTACCTGTTAGCATGTTCCTAAAAAGAAAAAAAATTATCTCTCTACAGGATTTCAAAGGTCTGTTTTACAGGAACTGATGCTATTTTCTCTGAATGTCCAACTTTCATTCAATGATGTACAGACGAAAACACCACAGAAAGATCAATGTCTGCTTGGTAAAAAAGTCTCAAAATTGACAAACGGTGCAATATCATTTGAAAACTTCTTATGAAACTAATTTTTCATTAGAGCTTTCAAATAAAGAGAACAACGTTTTCTTAAAACAGAGATAATCTGAATTTTAAAAAGCGATTTGAAAACAAAATTCTTTAAGAGACACATACTTTTGATTTTGTGGCATTTACCTGTGATAAAATATTTGGTTAACACACGGTGCAGAGAAACACCTAATAATGTCTGAAAGACCCCCTTGGTTCTGGACATTCACATTCCTTATGCTGGACTTCAAAGCAAGGTGGAAATTTATCCCCACTCCACATCCCTCTCATCTGGTTTGCTTTTTTTTTAAATTATGTTCAAAGTCATACAGCACACAGTTCTTAGAAAGCTCTCAATGATCTTGAGCATCTCTGACAGGATGCAATTTTCTGAATGGGCAGAGGGAAGATTGCAGGGGTTTTTATTTTGTTACACAGTACAGCCTATTAAAATAGATATGAACATATATCTTTCAAGAGAAAACTGGTAAGAAAGGAACAGGTATTCAGCTGATTTCAGCTCAATTAGGAAAAGTCAAACCAGTTTCTATCAGCTGAGGATCTGACCTGATGGCTCTTTGTTTGGAATTACACACATTTTTCTGACAGGCAGACATGTAGCTTGATTTAACAACTTCTTATCCTGCTTCTCTCCTTTCTATATTTGTACTAAACATCAGTTGAATCCTTTGAATATTCATATAGAGTTTACATGTCCTTACTTTTCACATTCAGGTTTTGAATAATTATATTCTGAGAACTTCATCAGAGGCAGCAAAATAATTTGCAAATCTAAGGAGCCTTGTGTACTCTCTGTTAGCTTGAGGCCATAGTACTTCAGTTCTTTTTTTCTGAAGCTTTTCTGCTGGCAGAAGGTAAGATTTTCAATAGCTTCATGTTCCTTCATGTTGTGACTTGTTTTCTTCTTGTGGAGCTTAATCGAGCTTCCTATAACTCACAGGATAGCTAAGATTTTTTTTGTTGTAGTTTTCTTGGTTTTTTCTTTCTTAAACACATATTCAGAGTAATGTTCGCCACTGCATACAAAAAGGCACCCGGCCATGCAATGATGGATCTCAGGTAACCAATTATGGTTTTGCAAACAATGGTATTGTCACAGGATGTCCAAAATTTAGGGAGTTTTCAGGAAATGAAATTTTGAGCTGCTGGCTCCCTGGAGGAAGTCTAGGTTTTGAGTTTGTGTCAGTCTAGTTGTACTTGAAAATTTCAGTGGGATATCACCCCAAACCTTTGGCGTCTGAGGTGATCCTTTGGATGTGGACCATTTAATCATATCTAGCGCAATCGAAGCAGTTTTCTGACAAAAGAGCTTCCTTATGTACCCTAGACCCTCTAAATTTTCTGGATCATAGGTTTGTGAATCTTACATGAAGCCCATGATGTTTATCTCAGCTAAACTTTTGTAGATATGGGGCAGATTCATAATAAAGAGAACAGCTAAAGAAAAACTGAAAGGACATAAATATGCCCCAACACAATTAGATGTTGTCCATCTAATCCCCTAGACAAAGGGGCTGCAGATCTTCACATGGGTGAAGATTACTGGGTCTTGAAAGGCAGGACTGGAGATGTGGAAATACCTTGGGAGTGAAGGAGTCCACAGCACAACAGAGTAATTTCCTATGGCAGAGCTGAAAGGGAGTAATTTCCTCTGGCCTTGCACAGGAGGACCAATTGGAAAAGTGTTGTGAGCATCTGGATGAGATCTGCAAGACCTCCTAAAGATGGGTTCCATGATCTTCAAGGGTGCAATGGGTTTATGAGGAAGCTTTCATCCCTGGCCACTCCTTGATCCCACCAAGTGCACTAACATCATTTTGGGGCTGAGGTGAGAAGTGACTGAGTGAATCTCAGTTAAAACCCCTTGTTTGGAACAGCCAGTAATAGCAAGCTAAGGGGAAAATGGCAAAATTCTAAAGGTTACTTTATTTCTGAAAGCAACATCTTGTTCAGCTACATTTTACTTCTACCCAAAGTGAAATTTAAGTCCCAGGACCCATCTTAGCAAAGAGAAATAAATTCATAAGCTTCATTCTGACTTGAAAAAGAGTGTGAATCCTGCCTTCTGAAAAGCATTAAAATGGCATTACATGTAAGAGTATCCTGAGGCTTGCTCATTGAAAAGGAGTTCAATCTTGTTCCAAATTTTGAATCAAAATTTTTACACTCCTCTCTGCCATCACCCCCATAGTATTTTAAGTAGTCCCAGTCTAGTAGTCAAACATTTCAGTTTGTCTCTGTGATTGACATTCTGCAAATTCAAATGATGAGTTCTTGGGAAAACTGTCAACAGATTGAGGGACTGAAAGTAAATTGTGTGCTACCCCAAGAGACCATGGTTCTAGTACCAGCTTGTGTGTGACCTCTCTGCTGCTTGTCTGGCAGAGGTGCTTCTGGCTCTTTGGCAGAGCTTTTCTCACCAGGATGAATATGGTTCCAATCTCAGGTGGTAATTCAGCATAACTCCTTTCCTGTGCCACTGCTTTGCTGCTAGGCATTAAATTTATGATCTGACACTGGAACTTGGAATAGTGGTGGTTTAAGTAGCTTTTAGAAAAAGGTGGGAGGTTTTTGGGCCAGTTGTGCAGTATGTTGAATATGAAACTGAAGAGTGGAAGGAGTGATTTTAGTGAATTCCAACCCTCTAGGAACAGGAGCAGTGCTAGGATTTAATGCAGTCAGTGCACAGTAAAAATATTGCATATGACAGTCACAAATTAATTAAGATGGAGTAGAAATACTTGTGAGGAGATGAGGCACTTGAAGTAGTCAGTGGATGTAGCAGTCACTTTTATGTTTACATTTCTGAAGCTTATCTCCATGTAGTTATAGATCACATGGCTTAGATTTTGCTGTTTGGCAACCCAAACCAAAAATACCTAGGAGGCAGAGATAGGACTGAAGATTGCAAACCTTCCAAAGAAATTGTCTTTGCCTGTAATATGTCTAAATGACTGCTGCACAATGCAGCATATATAATCTTCTGTAGAAGAAAAATATGTAAGTCATTTTGTTGTAAAATCTAAACCACAAACTGATTTAGGGACTACTTCAAAGTCCATGGAATCAGCAAGAGTTTTTCCATGCATTCCAATGGGATCAACCTCTAAAGGTGATGGATCTTACAACAAAGGCAGTGAAATCCATGGTAGCAGTGTGATCAGTAAGAGTCCCAAATATGCACAGAAGCCATCCATGTGGTAATTACGGTAAAACAAATGACAGCATAAATGGGTGTTTTAATGGATATTGACTAGGAATTCATCTGATTTCAAGAGGATGTCAGATTTCTAAAACAAGTGAAAGAGAAATGGGCACATACCAGGTTGAAGGCAGGAAGTTTTCTGAGCATCTCTTGAAGTATCATTCAAATGGCTCAGAGACACAAATTATCAAAGAGACAACCAGAGGAGACAGGAAAAAATATAGAGGCCTGGAAGTAAATTTTAGAATGAGCATTTAAAAAAGTGTACTCATCTGGTTCCATCTGTGCATGACTCAGTTCTACTGCTGAATCCTGCCAGACTTCATGGCTACATATAAACCAAAATGAAGGAGTGCCATGTGCCTGATTGGACCTCCCTTATTCCCAAACGAATCTCTGAAGTTATTTGGAAAGGACTTTGTAGGGGTGTATTTAACTTCATTCCAAATCTGTCCTGCTGATCCCAGAGGACTGGCAATTATAACAGTGCTAGCTTTGCCTTCTCAGATTAAGAAAGACCTTTCCTTACAATATAAACTCTTTCGACAAGAACTATTTGGTCAGTATTTGTGCAGTACAAAAAAAACCACCATTTGCCTCCTTTCTCATTATCACACCCATGTGTGAATGGTTTGTATTTGTCCTTTAATATCTTTTACTGAATCATGATGAGTGACTATGATATTATTTGATGTGCTTGCTAACACTGCCAGACCTGAGAGATTATTTTGTAGAGAATAATCTACTAGAAAAGGTGCTTGATGGGCAGGTTGTTATGAATCCTTTGTTTAAGTCATCCCTTTCCCTAATGAAGGCAATGAAACAGGTTTTTAAGACAGGAATCTAATACAGTATGGTATTTTCATATAAATATCCTAAAGAATTCTCCAGCTGACAAAAGATCTTCTGTCACTGGACTAACAGTTCAAAACAATCTACTCTTTCAGCATTCCTGAATGACATTTCCTTATCTGATTATGTACAAATGGTGTGAACCTTGGCTGAAGCACAGCTCTGCAGTCTTTTACCCAGAAATGCTTTGGGGACAATTGTGTGTGAGCTACAGTATCCTGGTGGTCGCCTGGGACACACACTGAGCCTGGCAGTGTGGCCACGGGGTCCATCACAGCCAAAGGGTTGGGGAACTGTTCTGGCACTGCAAGCTGTGGACAGCTCTGGGAGCCTTTTGGTGTCACCCATTCTCAAATCTTGACAGTGAAGGAGGTCCCCCAGCGTCCCCAGTTAATTATTGCTGACAGTGTGCGTGTCAGAGTTAGTGTGCCTAATGCATCTGGGACGGGATTCCGTGAGCACAAGGCTCATGGACAATAATCACACTCAGGGATGATACATACACAGGCAGTAACTCAGCTGTGTCCCACCTGCACTCTTCAGATGTGTGTCCAAAGAGGTGTCCCACAGCTCATTGTTCTAGCCAGCAGATTTTTCATTTTGCCACAGTGCTCAGGGAAAGCAGCAAAATAAGCAATATGGATGGTATTGCATTTGTGGGTTTTGGAATAAAGAAGGCATTAGAGTCTCTGAAGATCCCTGTCTAGTCACATATTTTAGAGAATATTATAATGTGACTTTTGAAACCAAACAGGGTGATAATCTGGCTGCACCAGGTTTATGGCACTAGATATTTGTTCAAAAGGTCCAGGCAGACTAAAGGTGTACTGAGTAAACTGCAAGGGTGGGAGTGGGGGATCAGAAGGGTATGATACAATAGAGCTATAATCATAAAGCACAGGGCCTACTGAACTACTTTATGACCTTTTTCTTCTCCAGCGAAGAAAGCCTTAATAAGTCACTTCTGGCTGTGCCAGTCATGAATTACTGCTGTCTGCACAAAGGAAGATAAATATTGTAACACATCATAGAACATCTCTCCCTTTAAATACTGTAAATGGATAAAGATATAAAACCCAAGAGGAACCTGAAGTAATAAGTGAAAAACTAAGGCAAAGAACAAGAAGGGAATTAATCCAGAGTGTATCACTTTGAAAACAAACCTTAGATATAAAATTTCTCCTTTTCTAATGGTAAATAGGGACAAGACTAGAAGCATATCTATAGCTGTCCAGAGCCCACTGTGAGTTCTCCCATCGAACCTGCAAAGGACATTTTGTGGTACTCTCAAATGTTTGTAGCTACCAGTCTATTCTTCTTTCCTAAATATTTCTTTCACTGTCTTGGCTGAAGCCTTCACCATCCTCTCACTGCTCAGCCCCACTCCCCAGCAGAAACTGTCTCCAGCAGAGCAGGCAAAGGAGCTGCTTGTGTGAGTAATTCTCTGACCTGTTTAACTGGCCCAGGTCTTTTGAAATAAACCAGGTTTGTAAAGAGCTATTTAAGCTGCTTAAGTAAATATGTCTTGTGTTTGCTGAAAAGGATTAGGAGGAGCAGCAGGAACAAACAGCAGGTTTGAGGAGTTTATTGTAGGAACAATGAGAAGCATCTGAGGGAACAGTCCCCTTCTCAGCCAGCAAAGCTACAGCTGCAGAAAACATCTGGGCAAATACTTCCTCTCATTTGCTGAGTAGAAGACATGTTAATGCCAGTGTATATCACAAAACTGAAACAGAAACAGCAGGAGCCCTGACAAAAATAAATCTAGAAAGTAGAAATAATAGTTATGTCTGATTTCTGTGGAAACTACCTAACTGCTCTCCTGAAACAATAGTTAGGAAATGTGCTGGTTTTGGCTGGAATAAAGTTAATTTTCTTCACAGTGGCTGGTGTTGGACTGTGTTTTGGATTTGTGCTGAACATGGGCTGATAACACAGAGATGTTTTTGTTATTGCAGAGCAGGGCTCACACAGAGCCATAGCCTGCTTTTCATAGAGAGCCACAGTGGGCAGCAGGCTGGGGGTGCCTGGGAGGAGACACAGCCAGGACAGGTGACCCCAACTGACCAAAAGGATGTTCCAGACCATGTGACATCATGTCAGTGTATAAACTGGGGGGAAGAAGGAGGAAAGAGGGGAAGTTTTGAGTGATGGGGTTTGTCTGCCTCAGTCACTGTTAAGTGTGATGCCCTGCACTCCTGGGAATGGCTGAACACCTGCCTGCACATGGGAAGCACTGAATTAATTCCTTGTTTTGTTTTGCTTGTGCGTCAGACTTCTTTCCCTACTAAACATTGTTTATCTCAACCCGTGAGTTTTCCAGCTTTTACCCTTCCAATTCCCTCCCTGATCCCACTGGTGGGGGTGAGCCAGTGGTTGTGTGGGGCTTGGCTGCTGCTGGGGTTGAACCATGACAGAAAGAATCTCTTTCATGGACACAACCTTGGACAAATGTCTGTGTACCAAAATACCTCAAAACCACAAGTAGTATGAACTTGCTTACAAACTGAAAATTTCCATTATTGGGTCAGATAGAAAACTGTCAAAAACCAAGAGAAAAACTGGTACGTTTAAGAGATTGAAATTAAAAAAGATTGACAGATAGCAGAAGTGAGATTTTAAAATGACACATTACTAGTTTAGAAATAAAAGTTATTATTTGTTAATATTATTTAGAAATAAAAGTTATTAATTATCCAATATTTTCTAAATATATTCAATTTCTAGTGTACAATACTATTGAGATGGTTATTAAACAGGAGTCAGGCATCTGACCTGTGAAAAAAAGAAAGTTTATGTTTAGTTTCACAGGTAGAGGGAGGTTTTAAGGATGTATTATAGAGATAAATGCTTATACACATTCTTAATGGAACTTTTGGTTTCTTAGTACTACTTATGACAGATAAATAGTCCTCATTTTAAAGCATGTTTGGGATTTTTGACACGTTAGCGAAACAATAAAACGGCTTTCCTGAAATTCAAACCATAAAGTGAAACTCAAGGTACTTTCTGCTGTTTACTTTGAGCAGGGCATTTGACCAGATGACTTCCAGAGATCCTTCCCTCTCCTGTCCTGTGATTTTACAACATAAAATATTGGCAATCTGCATATGGGAATAACCAGTTTGGGGGTGGTTGTGGGTAATTTTTTTTTTTTTTATTATTATTTTTATTTTTTTTGGTTGGTTGGTTGGTTTGGTTTTGGGGTTTTTGTGTTTTGTTTTGTTTTTGTTTTTGTTTTTGTGTTTTTGCAAGAACTATGTGAGGAAAACAGAACAATCAGAAAACTACAACTTCCCAAGAGACACTGTACAAAGACTCTGATTTCTCCTTTTCGCTGTGGTGGAGCATTGTGTGCTGCACACTGACATCTCCTGCTCTGCCCTGCTCTGCAAACATCTCTCCTCTCTCCAGCTGGGGCCCAAAGAAATGCCAAAGGGGAAAGATATTCCTCAAATGGGCTTGCAGAAGTATCCCCTTGGTGCGTGTCACAAGGTACATCCTAGGAAGTTTTCAGAGGAGTTGAGTTTGTTGGCTAATTTACTCAAAATATTTAAGCCTTGAAAAAGGCAACGATGTGCAAGAAATTTCAATGTTTCATTGAAACATTTTCCTTACCAATTATTTTTTCCTTTTATTATTAACTGTCTATTTTGTAAATCACCATTTCCTTTCAGGTCAGTTTTTATGTGATTGGTATTCATTATATATCCTAAATAACCAGTTTTTGAAAGTGTTATCTACATTGAGCCATTTCATTAATTTCAAAATAGGAAAACTACTTGTTCTGTATAACCTTGAGAAAATGGTAACTTATGCTCCCAGATATTCTTTATCCTGGTCAGCTTGAAATCTGAGCAAACACATGCAGATACAGGATGGTCAATTTTCTTGCACGTCCATGAATAATGCTACTGCAGGCTGATAATCCATGATTTCTTTGGTAAGTCTACTGTGAGACAAGGACAGTGATGCACCACAATAGCCTTCAAATTTCAGATTGTATATTTCTGTTTCATAATGTAACAAGGAAAATTTGGAGATAACTATAAATTTTTTAACCTCTAAACAACAAAACTTTCTGATCTTTAAAACATCCATAAAATGTTTTTTAAAAATCATACATTACAGTGAGGCATATTGGTGGTGTTATAAAAGATACATCAATGTTATTTCCCTTCTGTAAATTCCCGGAGGCTGGTTTCATTCTGATTTGTCTTGGGATCACCACAGGTATGTTCTTAATTTGAATGGTGAGTTTATTCGGACTATAATGGAAACGGGCACCATGTGGCTAAACCTATTCAAGCAAATGATTTCATCACTATGGTTTAGAAAGAGATCTTCCTGATCTCTTTAGAATATTTCACTTATTCTGAGGACAATCTCAGTGACACAACTCAGGAATTATGTAGACTCTTTAGAAAATGATTAATTAGAATAAAGGGAACCTGCTGAGACAGTGGTTTCCTACAGTTTATGAATAATTGTCTACATTTCTCTTTACATCTATTGCTTTATGTTAAAGCCTATCTTAGCCAAAGGTAAAATTTAATATCTGTAGCTTTACTAATTTATAATACTATATATTGATATGTTTGTGGGGGTTTTATAATTTGGTTAATATTTGCATTTTTATAAGGGTACACATTTTTCCAATCCCACATTTTTTCTCTTACATTCCTAGGTAGCCCAATTGAGATTTTTTTTTCTCTTTGAATCAGGTGGTGAAGCTGTGAACATACTGGGAGTATTTGGTGGTTTAAAAAGACAATACCATGTTCACCAAATCCCTATGGTACCTTGCACTACTCTAGTGTGCAAAAAAATAATAAATTCACTTTAAATAAAATTTTAAGAAAAGACCTGTCTCTCTAGTGAATCTAGAATTCCAGAGTTTGCCAAGCTGGAAGTGAGTAACTCTTTAAAATATCTAATTTCATTAGGTGCCAGAAACATTCTCTGAGAACTCTTTTTTTTTTTTTTCAACTCTGTATATTCTAGGGAAATCTATATTTTTCCCTCAACAAGAGCCCACCTATGAGCAGGACTAAGTTGACACACACTCAATTCCACAAAAAAAAACTTCAAGAAATGCAAAAAGATAGTTGTCATTACAACTATGGTTAACTTTATTTAATATCATCAAAGTAATAATGGTGATATTCACTTTTTGTTTCATAATCCCACAGTCAGAACACTCATCCAGGAAATGATACATTTAATTATCTCGCTTTAATGAGATTGAACCCACATTCTTTGGAAAATGTCCTGACCACAATCCCTGAGATATCCTGATTAGGGCTGCTCTTTATCTTTATACCTGAAGGTATTCTACTGTGTAAACAGAGGTGCAAAAGTCTTTGCTCTGGCAGAGAGGGGAAAGGAAATATGATTTTAACTTAAGTGTTGAGACACTCTACTGGACTATGGTTTTGTTGGAATTTTACGAATTTTACATTATATTGTGTCCTAGAAGAAACAAAAGCAGTGCTGGAGACAGGGACCAAAGCTGCACAAGCCTTTGCAACCAAAACCAGAGGTGAGAATCAGGACTGTCTTTGCCTGTATTCATTCTGGACATGTTCTTCTACATCTCCCAGAGGAAAGGCCCAGCTTTGATCAGATGGATAGAGACATTCTCCCTAAAGATACCCATAGCTCAGCTGTGGATTTAACTCCCCCCAGTGCCTACTCTCTGTGTCTCCCCAGGTCTCAGGTGAGTGTGCAAAACCCCTCAGACACCGTGGAAAATCAAGTACCAGAAAGAAAAATGTTAATAATTAGCATATCTTTAGTTTCTCTTCAAAGTAGAGAAAGATTGCTGCTATTTTGGTCAATGGTGTGAGAAGGAATTTAAAGCAAGAAAGCTGGACTGCCTCCTTCAGACCTGAAGAAACACTTCTGTCCCCACGGATTTAGGACTGTATGTAGGATGTTCCGTTATATTGCTATTGCAACTGGGAGTTGGGTATTTAAGAGTTTTGTGAGACTTTGCCCGAGTCAGGCATCAAACTTTGGTGGGCAGCAGCCTATCCTTTGCCAAAATGTACAATACTGAATTTTCCAAATGTATTGTAGACTATTCTCACAGGCTAACCACTGAGAAAAAGTTATAATCTGGCTATTTGTTTAAACTCCAGGACAACGCATCTGTCACCAAAGGATGATATTTACAGAGTTCAAAGATTTGAATTGTACTGAAGATTAAGTGGAATATGACCACAACACTGCAGTAATACTTTAACAGCAGTCATTACACAAATAAAGCAATATTTTGCACACAAATATGATACTACTGACTTCAAAAATAACTGATCAAAAGAATGTGTAGCAAAATTGTGATCAAGTATCCCGGTTAGTCTTTTTTCTGGCTCTCACTAAATTTAAGTGTCCATGAATGCCACTGAATGTTATTCATGCATGTCTGTGTGAATACACATCTATACATATACACATATACATATACATATACATATACATATACATATACATATACCTATACCTATACCTATACATATACCTATACATATACCTATACATATACATTTATTTCCTCTTTAGTTCCTGTGAGAAAACCAGGTGGGATGCTCACATCACTGTGCACATAGTAAGGTCAGAGTGCAGGGGTGGCCCATAGCCTGCTGCAGTTGTAATGTGGTTAAAACTTCTGTCCAGAGGATGAAGTCCACTCATGTATTGCAAGACTTGATGAAAACTGAAGTGTTTACAGGAGTGGTTGTCCAGTCAGCCTAAACAGTTTTATGACTCCATAGGATGTTGAAGGTTAAAACCATTTCAGTATTGTATTTTGGTAGAAATATGCTACTGATGCCATCATTTTTCATAATATCAGAACGATTTCTATTAGATGATCAATGTATTATTTTCACTTTAAATTGCCTTGTGAAGTGACCCAGGGGCTAAAGAAACCAAGATTAATTTGGCAGTTTCCTGTCAGGGAAGCAAAAAACATAACGTCTGAAAGATTTGCCAAGGATAGTTTAATTTTAGATAGTGAGTATCAGAAGCCCTAAGTAATCCTTATAATTCTGATTTTGTAGCTAAAAAAATACCAGAAAATATGGGAAAAGAAGGGAGATAAGAAAGAAAGAAAAAGAAAATGAAAGACCAAATGCTTGGGTTAAAGTCCTGCTATAAGATTTTCTAATGACATGAACTTTGTGTTTTGTTATTGAAGATAAAGTAATCTGCAATCTGTAGCCTAGAATCTGAAAGTGGATAATTTAATGGCAAAAAAAGAGGCCTTTATTTTTATTGATTATTTACAGAGTTCTAAAGGTCTTTTCTTTTTTCCACATGCAGGTTATGGCATAATTCTTCAGAAATCAGCTATTTGGGGCCAAGTGTATATGGCAGAAGGCCAGAAATGTTGCTTGGTATGTTTCCAGATTATAACCAATCTCATTCTGAATTTCCCAAAGGCTTTTTCCCCCAATATAATTCAGTATAACTTTTAAATAATTGATTGTTGTCTTTATCATCATATTTCTGCCTGAGTTTGTTTTGTCAAGCAAATGAAACAATCCTGTCCATGAAGATAAAATTTCAAACTAAGTCAAGGCATAAGATTCACAGATGCATGAAAACCACCAGAAACCATACATTTTCAGTAAGTGACCATGTTCCTGTGTGGTGGAACAAATCACATAACAGATTCTGTAGCTACCACTTACAAGATAGGCTGGACAAATGGGAAGAAATCACATAATATTTTTCCCTGCTGGCTTATAATGGAGCATTGAACATATCTGGATTTGGAATGTAGTCTGTTGACTGATCAAGATATAGGACTACTCCAGAAAAAGTGTTCTGTAATATAAATAAATAAATAAAATTAAATATATAAATATAAATAAAATAAATAAAAATAAATAGATCCTTAGTTCAGATCTGTGTGATTTTCCTGGAGCATGTCATGTCTGTTGAGTTCAGTAAAGACTTTTCTATATTTTCTGGGATTCACGATTTAGAAATCGGAGGCTAGGGCTACAACGGTGTCTCTTAGTTTACACCATCTTCTCTTCTGTCCTCTGTTCATTGACTGATTCCTTGAGAAGTCTAACTTTTCCTTCAGTCCTCTCCAACATTTTAGAAAATGAAATTTCACCTTATAAGACAGTGCACAGAAGAAACATTCTGCTCTGTATGGTAAATTGCACATAGATTCCCACATAGAAGAAAACATTAGCAAATTCAACTAAGGAATAAGGAATATCTAATATCTTACTGTGAATTTATCCCTTTTTCTTAGGAAAAAAAACCCCAAAATCACACAGAACATTTAAGCTGAGGTAATATTTTGGGATAGGAAAACTTCCCTTGAAGTGAATACCAGCTGTCTCTCTTCACTAATATTCAGACTAAATTGATATTGTTTGCTTGTATTTGTTCCTGGATAAATGCACCAAAACTATTTGTTGTTTCAGATCAGTAGCAATAAAATCCTGGACTTGATCAGCTTTGTCATTACCCTGCAGCAACATGCAAAGGTTGGCTGCTGGCCACATATTAATATAGCAATAATAATACTTAACACTGTTCATCTCAAAAGCAATTTACACATATTAACTAATTAGGCCTCAGAACATTTGCATGACAGGTGAATAGCATTCATCCCTCTTTAAAGCAGGGTAAGTGGAGGAACAGAAGATAAAGTCACACTTTCAGTAAGAGTCAGTAACTGAATATCCAGCTTGTGACACACTAATTTCACTTTCTGAAATGTTGAACACCTTCAGCTCCAGTTGAAATCAAGAGAGGTGAACAGTGATCTTGACCTCTGTATATCAATATAAAGTTGCATTTTGGCTGCCATTTGCAAAAGGAAGCCTTTAGTAATTGCTTTGGAGAGCATTCATTTTCATCCAGATTCTCTCTGATACCTTGCAGTTTTCTGTTACTGTTCTTGCAGGTACTCAAAAATTGCTTCTTGCCCTGTATTTTTCCACATCTGCAGAGCTGGATCATTTAAGACATAGATGCCCTAGGACAAAGTCTAACATGAACCAGGAGTGAATAATTGACATTATTGATACAATTGAAGGTGTAAATTGACAGCTATAAAGTTCTTCTTTAAGAAAAAAAAATAAAAAGAAACAGTAAAAGGCACCTCCAGTTGCATAAAGAGGAGTTAATCTGACTTGTGCATTTATTTACTTATTTAGGAAAGAATTTCCCTGCCTTCTGTTTTTTTCTGAAATGAAAGCAAGATGGATTTCAGACATGGAACTGGAAGTCCTAGACCTCTAGTAGTGAACAATAAATGAAAATTCAACGAAGTCTCTATTGTATACCTTAAGATTTTCCAATTCAAAGTCAGGAGAGAGGAGATGTTAAAAAAAAGAGCAACTTTAAAAAAAAAAAAAAGCCAAGTGCTGGATAAAGAGAATTGCTAATTCCTCCAAGTGACACAGAGACATTCATTCTTGTCTTTGGAGTTCAGACACCAAGGAGACTTGTACTTAGGTGGACTCTTAGAAGCTGGCCCTGCTCTGCACTTTGTCCCTCCTGTCACACTTCCTTGCCTGATGTAAATTGATTTTGAGACTATAATACTTGCTGCTTGCTCTTTTCAAAGTGTTAACATTCTCCTTCTTTACTCTGCATTCAGCAGAAACATCCTTCTTCCGTCATAGGCAATGTCTCAGCATTTTTCATAGATGGACATTCATGATGCCAGTGTGCTGCTCACACACCACAGATAAATCTGCCATAAACAGAGTTCCACATGGAGAACTGCCAGCCTCCATGGGCAATAAATAAAAATGAGGAGATGAGAGCTCACCCAGTACTGCTTCACCATGATCAATGCTGTGCCAAGAACTGGCTGCCAGTACATCCCACCACATAGGAAACAACTTTTATTTTTTGGTTTGTTTTGGTTTTACTTGTTTGGGAGATTTTTAATGAATCTTCTGGAAATATTAATCTCTGATTCATTACACAATCTCTGCCCTTTCATTTCCTGACACATGGATAACACAAATGTTTTGACCCTTCAGCTTTTACCAAGTTAAACACAATAATGTCCTGCGGTTCAGGGTAGGAAACTAGGTGGTTGGTGTCAGTCTCCTATTGTAAATAATTTAAAAAAGGAGAAGATTATTTAATTAACCAAGATCTAAGTCTTCTTCATTCACTTTTAAAGGAAACATTACTCATTGTAATGGGGCATGCTGGCAGAAATACTTTGGAGTGCTACACAGGCAACATAAATACACCTTGAGAACACTTGTTCTATTGAAGCTCACTGGCACTTCATAGACTTTAAAGAATATCTTTTGAATTCTCAGCAAAAGAAGCCATTTGTTGCAAAACCTGCGCTGGTTTAAGGAACTGCTGACACCTCATGGAAAACATTAAGATTCATCTTATTAAAATATCCAGCCAAATATATTTTTTGGTCCTGCTGGGCCTGTGTCTTGCATCACTCTTCAATTAAATCACTAAAGGCTGACAAAACACAAACAATTCTAAAGTGCTGAAAAAAGCCTGCTGGGGTTTGTCTGTTTACTTAGATGCTGGTTTTAGAAAAGATTTGTATTCCATCTCCAGGGTGTATTGTGAGATTTGTACAAAATCCAGGGTTGCGGGTGCCCTTCAGGGAATGCAAAGGAGGAGACAGTGTTAGCAGAGACTCTTGGTGGCATGAGTGGAGTTTTATTGATTTCCCAAGGCCAAACAAAAAGTTCATGACACAAACCCAGAGGTCCTTTTTGGTTTCTAGAATTTACTGTGCCTCTGATGAGATGGTAAGAAAAATGTGAAGAAATCTCTCTTGTCTTAGGACTACAGAAATCCTCAAAGGTACACACTTTTTTTCAAAAATTGAAAACCCACACTGATAGGTTTGTTTCCAGTCCCTTTAGTTCCTGTCTGTGGTGGTGGCACCCCCACTGGTAGTCTGGCTGCTTTTCAGCTTACCAGTCAAGGAGGAAACAGATTTTTGGACAAAGTAAAACCAGTGCCAGGGACGGGGTGATAACACTAAAACAAAGAAGAACTGAAAGGCTAGACTGTATTTACCACCTTTGTCTTAGAAAACATTAGCTCCTTCTAGTCACAGATGAAAAAAATCCAGGTTTCAAGTGGAAAACCCCCCACAAATCCAGAGTTTTAGACCTTATTTCTGCTGTGCTCTTACTTCAGGGTGTATTCTAGCACTTGCATCCATCCCTCCCGTGTGCAGCTGCCACCCATCCCACTCTCTTTTTCTAACCATGCAGAACATGCAGGAGATCTGAACCTGATGCTGGACACTGCAGTGGGGCAGTGCCAAGCAGAACCGAGGAGAAAACTCCTTAAAAAGATGTGCACTTGTCATTGAAAAGAAAGTCTCTTTCTCTCTCGTGCTTTCAAGAAAATCAGAAGGAATGCAGTAAAACAGCAGTGGGACAGCAGTGGCCTATGGAGGTTATTCAGCATTCAGTACCTTCATATTCAACTGAATATATGTTCAGTTTCCAGCACCAGGAAAATCTCCACTCTGCGCCACTACACCATGAAAGGCTCCTTAAAAATCCATTAAAAATCCATTAAAAAAACCCCAATCCCACCACCTACTATGTGCAGTGGGAAGAGATAAGAAGAGCTCATAAGTCCAGTTGGTTGCCCAGCTCCCTCCAGCCGCAGAGAACTGTTTTGGTGAAAATCCTCAGAAGAATAAGGCTTAGGTCACCTTCCTAAAATAGTGGTTACTAATAGGATTTTGGGAAAAATGGATGGTAATGGTAAATGGATGACACATGTCATTTAGACTATTCCAAGACTTCCTGACTTTTTTTTTGAATGTTAGTACTGCCCATTCAACATGCCATCTCACACACCTCTTCACTCTCCAGGGCTCATTGGTAGAAAGCCCTGAACTATGCCTTAATGAAATACAAAGATAGTACTACAAATTCCATCCACAAATTGCAACCAAATCTTCTGCCAAGCCACAAAGGGACCACCAGCAGACCAGCTACTCAGAAGTTCTGTCACAGGTTTTAATTTCTGTCTCTCTGCAGTTTAAAATCCTGTAGCTCCTTAACCTGGCTAGGATGCTCAGAAACACAAGGTTTCACACTGTGGTGCTCATATGGAGTCCACAGCAGGGGTTACAAAGAGAAGGGAGAAAATTTCCACTCATCTGAAGAAAAAAGCTGTTGTGAGTAGGGGAGAGCAGGACAAGTGGAGAATTGGAGCACGGCAAACACAGAAATACAAGGGGCATGCTAGAGGTATTATCAATGACAGAGGGCAGCATGACAACAAAAAGGTCACACAATTAGGGCACAAAGCATGGATCTACCCCCTGGATACTGTTGCTGCCCCCAGCAAAGGACATTTTTGAGAGGCTGAGACCCCAAAACTTCACCTAATGAGCCCCTTGTCCTCAACCCTCTCTGTAAGCTGTTTTCTCACTGTGTGGCTGAGTCTGAGCCTGAGCCAGCATAGGGTCCCACAGTCTGAATTGTTCCATGAGTTTTGTTGTTGCTGTTGTTGTTTTTTTAAGAAGTGCCTCTGCTATCCAAGCCTCATGTACAAGTTTGACCTATATAACAGACCAAGTAGGTCACTGAGTGCACATTGGACCATGACAAATTGATTTTGAACCATCACTTATCTGGCTCTGTTGCTGTCAAGGAGGATACATCAGTGTGATTAATAAATTATTTACCAAATAGATAAAAGCATGCTTCCCCCACCAGAGATTCTGGAGGGTTTATTGTTTTAAGCTGCTGCACTAATTGGGCTGTACATTCACTTGCAGTTCCAAGAGAGAGGAGCATTAGAGGAACAATGCTCTTCGCTGCACATGGTGGTGGCACAGCAGAGGCATCCCATGAATGCAACAAATACAACAAATGATGCTCAGTTTAGTGTTTTTCTGGCACAATTCCCAGCACCTTCTCCTCCCACCAGCCTCCATCCAGCACGGCCCCCAGCACAGGGGAGAGAACTGGCCTCACAGGGGCACTGAAACATTCCACCTCAAGTTCCACTAGGATGTGAGGGACAGCATTGAGATTCCACTCTGCAGCCTTCCTCTCTTTATCGCAGAAATGATGCTAGATTGCTTCCCCTGGGATTTAAACCATCACAGTTGAAAAAATATCCTAACAGACAAGAGAAAAAAAGGGATAACAACACCTTTTCCTCAACTAGGAAGTTTTTCTCCATCCCACTCTGAACTAAAAACAAAACAAAAATCAAATAAATGAGATTAAATAAAATATATTCTGCAGACAGGAGGGAAAAAAAATACAGGAATGCCTTCCACTCTCAAGGTCTATGTCATCTGACTGTAGGAAGCCAGTTAGTAATAGAGCCTCCTGAGGGGTTATTCAGACTCTTGGGTAAAATAACAGATCTCCAAATAGGCTTAAAGTAAATGAAGCTCTTAGCAACTTAATGGGGGTTTTTTGAGGAGGAAGAAGAAGGAAAGGCAGAAGAGAAGTGGGAGGGGGGAAAGGAAAAATTACAGAAACTACATTTCAAATTGTAGCAGAGAGATAGTAGAATGTCGGCCCTTGCCAGAGTTTTTCTTGTAGCATCCAAGCATTCTGGGTTTTTTGTCTTTATTTTTTTGTGTTTATTTGTCTTAACTTCTTTTTTTTTAAATTATTTTTTTCTGCATTGCCTCGAAAACCCTTAACAGAGGAATCCTGGCTGTGTCTCTCACAGGAAAGAGAGACTACTTGGATCTGGGGTTATTGAAGAAAAGTGCTTGAGAATCACAGTCCAGACAAAGCTGCATAATGTCCTGTCACTCGAATTTAACTGTATTTATCAGCTCTTTTTTTAAACTCTATTTATTAGCTCTTTCCTGTGGGGTATCCACTAATCCCAATCACTAGAAAGAAAGACTGTATTATAATGATTCTTAATTAGATACAGATGCAACAGATTGATTCATTATTTCCATGGGCTGCTGTCAGTGTTTTGTGTGGTGTTCTTAGTTCCATTAAGCCACTCTGCTCAATTCCTTCATGAGCTGTCTCTGTCAGCTAAAACAGCCCCTCCGCCCCCAACAGCACTTCTTGCCCAAGCATCTCTGCTTCTGATTCTTTTTGTAAGCCTTATCTATGGAATTACTCTTTGCTGATGTTGTTTTATACTGGAGGACAATTTTTTCACCTTCAGAACTTGAGTTTGTCCTCAGTAATAAAAAAGAAAAAAAACTTTTAAGTGCGAGAAACTGCAGTGTAATCTAAAATGCATTTTAATCACTGCAACTAATTATGAAGAGTGGTAAATCACTAAGGGTCAGAGCTCCAGCACTTCACTTCAAATGACAAACAGTAGTACAGCTGATTGTAATGGGATTATTCCTGTGAGTAGCTGCCCATTACTTTTACTGAGAGATTTATAGTCTCTTTGAAAAACTGTCTGCAAGATCATTAATAAAATAATAATTAGCAAGGAAACTGAAGCCATTATAGCAAGAATTTCTGCAAACAATGGGAAAACTTCATTTATGGTGGAGACAGTGAATCAAAGCAGTGAAAATCTGGGTAGCTCTGTATTGCTGTCTGATACCAATAGGCATAATCTCATTTTGGGGGTGGGCAGGGTAGGAGAAAAAACCAATCTGTTACAAGATCAATGCACTAAATTGTTAAATTGGAGAAGAAACCAGATATTAGGACAACAAATGACCTTTAATAGGTGTTAAGTACTTTGGTCGCCATGAATTTTGAAAGCGACTAGATTTTTTCAATCCTCATTACTTTTGAGAGAAATAACGTTTGTGATTTTTCCATTGAAATAAATCAAATGTTTGTGAGAAGCTTGTATTAAATAAACTATCATTGTCCCAGGGTAGGGAACCATCAAAACCCAGCCTAATTCTTCTGGGGGCAGCTCAGAAGACAGGAGGGTGGGTTCCAAGGAAAACTACTCAAGTGAAGCACCCTGGGCAAGCAGTCCAGAGCTTCCCAAATTACTGGGCTCCATGAAGGGGAGCTGCACGTTTCGTGGCTGGGGTTTATCAGCTCCTGGGCAGTGCTGTGAGAATGCAATTGCTCTGTGCCTGCCTGAAGCTCTGCTCTGCACTGGGGGCTGTTGCATTACCCTGAGCAGAACCAGCCCACCACTGTCTGTAGTCACTCCTGGAGACCTGCTGGCAATTTCAGTCTCACAGCCTGTCTCCATTATCTCTTTACTACGTGAATGTACCAATATCCAGACATGAGAAGAACGTACCAGACAGAGATGAGAAGGCCTTTACACAGGTTAGATCTTACACTTTCCCAAAGATTCACAGGTAGAGATGGGATATGGTGCTGGATGGTAGCTGCACCAGCCCTGATGCCAGAACATCCTCCTTGTCTGAGTTTAAAAAGGCACAGGGTTGATCTGCTCAGCAGACTCCAGGCAGGGTGACACGAGTACAAGCTGGGCAGGGTTGTGAGGACGTCTGGTCAAGATGCACTTAAAATTTATCACCTTTTGCAAAACAAATCTCAGAGCTTCCCTTTGACTTCTCATCCTCAGGGCTCTGCACTTTAGATGGCTCTTTTAGGAAGTGAACCAGATCAAAAAACTGCACAGGAGCACCCAGTAACTGTTTTGTTTTATCCCACTCTTACTTAATTTTTGTCAACAATGTTACTCTGCCTCCTACATTTCACCAGAACATTTCTTGTTGGTAAAGTGGGAAAGGAAAGTAGTCCTTTGTTGGCAGAGAAAATTCCAAAGTGTGTGTTTCCCTGAGCCCTGAGGCTTTGCTACAAACACACGTGGAGATCTAAAACATGTATTGCTGTCACCAATGACTGCCACTTCTGTGTGGCATGACCCAGACTGGTGTTCACACATTTAAAATAATGAGATTGCATAATGCATGTGATCTTGCAACCTTACTGGTTAACAAAACACCTGAGACACCTGATCTGGAGCCCTGATTCAGTGTGATATGCCAGAGTGTATTAGTACCCCTGGGGCTGCAAGAAATACGTGCCATATTTCTCCAAAATCTCTGCACAATGTTATCTTTAGACAAAAAGGACAGAAAGAAATCACAAGGTAATGCAGAGGTAAATTCATGTTTTATTCTGTAAAAAAATATTCAGCCAAAACATATATATGTTCAGCCTGGACAGGTTTCACATATAAATCACTCAAGGTATTTGCCTGCCTATTAAAACTCATTATATGGATATCATGTACCAGTCTCTTAAAGATTTGTTCTATAATTAAGAGTTTTTGTGGTAGATGGTGTTACTTGTTCCCAGTAATCCCAGTGCTGTTCTCCCTGAAGCTACTGCATCAAGACAAAGGCATGAAAGAGTGAGCAGCAAGGGGGAAAAAAGTGCCATTAGATCTCTTCTTTTGTTTATTATGTTTGACTAGGGAATTTACCTTTCTTCTTTTTTTAATCTTGATTTTTTTTTTTTGTCTTTCACTAAAATGCAATGTCCTCTAGTTGATAGCATTTGGGCATCTTTCCCAAGTCTGCCTGACAACATCAATGGTGAGCTGTTGAGCTGCAGTGACCCCCTAAGCAAGCTGTCCTCTGCTGTTTTGGCTGCACCTACTATTACTCAAGCAGTGGGAGCCAAACAAATGCGACACTTGGATCTTTCTTACTTGTTCTGCAAAGCAACCCCGCCAAGCCCGGAGTACGGACACGCCGCAGAAGGAATCGACAATTCCCCGCGATTACACAGCGGGACACGAGCGCTGGCAGAGAGCTGAGAACTTAACTCTGGGGTATACAGGGCTGACAAATGCAGAGACATATTGATCCTCGGCAGTCTGTCTCATCAGTGAGGTAGTAATGGGCTGCATATTAACACAACTGCCCGTAAGGTGACAAAAGACAGGGAAGGACGCTGGAGCTCAGAGTCCGGGGGCTGAACGTGCTGTGCCAGCACCACACCTGAAGTGGAAGGTCAACCAGCCACCACTGCTTGGCTCAGAGCCTCACCAAGGCTTGGTTGAGCACAAGGATTTAAAATAACCACTTTTGCTGAAGTGTTTGTGGCAGGGTGAACAAGACTAGAAAGAGTGAGCAAATTAAGGAGAAGGAAAATGAGGTGTTGGACAAAAGAACTGGGTAAAAAGGACTGGTTACAAATCTGCTATTGCTGAATGAACACACAGGTCTTCAGCTGGCATCAAGGGCAAAAACAGCTCTCGCTGGATTCCTAGACATGTAGTAACAGATACTTCTCTGCCTTCTAAGTACAAGCTGGAGGTGTCACTGTAAAACCCAGCCCAATGCCAAGAAGTGCTTCAGTGGCACTGAGGTATGGTGCTGCAGCTTCTGCTGGTTCAGAGTGACTGATGCTGCAAAATACCTCTGCACTCATCCTTGCCTTACAGAGCCCTGGCAGCCCTGCAAGAAACAGCCTGCACAATCCAAACTCCAGAGAAAAAAGGTTTCATTGCTTCAGAAGTGTACACATCTGTCCTTTACCTGCAAAAAGAGGAGTGTAAATGGAAAAACATGATATCCTGTGAAATTTTAGGCTTCTATCAAAAATTCTCAGTGATTTTGAAATAAGGCATTGTAGAAGACAGTGGATTTTGACAGATTATTCTTACAAAATGTGAGCACTAAAGTACTTTTTTTAGCACTACTGTTGGAAACAATATTTTAAAATACGAATACTAGAAAATGCTGTTGACAGCTGATTTTGTTGTATGCTATAGCTCATATATTATTATTACTATTAAGATAAATAACTTGATTAATAATCATGTAGCACTAAAGAATTATTTTAATTCTTGATTATCAGTATCTATTTTAATACCTCTGAGTATGTGCTGTTAACACTTTCCATTACAATTTCAGGATGCATATTCATTATGTCAAAATTTCTCATGAAACAGAAATTCTGTTTCCTGGGAAACCCCAGTCTTTTTCTGTAGTTTTTTTTTCATTCTTCCCTTTGCTTCTTTTTATGATTTTTCTAGAGGATTTTAGGCACGTTCTTGTGTAGGTTGTCTGAACTCCAGGTTTAAGAGGTCTTCAGGCGATTTGTGGGGTGTCTAAAAATGTGGTTCATATTTGTTGGAGGTACATTTGTTCTTTCACACACACAAAAAAAAAAAAAAAGGTAAAGTTGAAAGAAATTCTTCAATAGATCACAGTAATTCTGGTCGATGGTTATGGCCCTTTGTCACCACACTCACATAAATAACACCCACCTGCATCAGCAGCCAAGTACACCTGGGACCTAAATTAACTTCTAAGAACACTGTGAGGACATTCTGCACTGGATGATGAAGACAAAAGAAGATGAATTCACAATTTCATTATTATTTAAGTATCACAGTGCATCACTGATATTCTTCTACTTTGGAATGCCAAGGCTAATGGAAAGAAACCAAAAAAATTTAAAAAGGACTATATTTACGCCTAACTGAACAACCTCACTCTATATAACCTACATTTTCAACATCATCATATTCCTTGCAGTTGCTGCTGACTTCTGCACTGGTGAAACTCGAGGGCCTCACTGTGCCCAGCATCAGGAGGGGAAAAGCTCTTGAAACAAGTGTGGAGGGAGGATGGGGGCAGCTCAGTGCTGAGCCCTTGCTCCTGCTTGCAGACCCCCACAGAAGGAGTGGAGGGAGATGGATTTGGTGGGCAGGGCTCAGGGCAGGGCTCGGGGCAGGGTAGGGAAGGTCACTTTGTGTCAGTGCAGTGTGCCACGTCTCTGCCCACATAGGAGCTACGGATGTCTCTCCCATCTCTCCATGTCTCTTATCCCTTGGGAGCTGAGTTCAGCCCATTTTGGATAGAGCTTATTTACATAGCCTGGTCAGAAATGTCCTCCAGCCCCCTCCTGCAGGCCTAGTACCTTGAATTCAATGGCAACATCTCATCTGAGATCAAAATCTGCCCTTCTAGGATAACACAGATTTTTAAACTGTATTTCTATTATGGCTTTTAATTGTAGTCTTGACATTTTCCTCTATTTTTTTTTCCTTATTTTTTTAACAGAAGCCAAAAACAATGTAATCANGCGAAAACCAAATAGTTCCTCAGCAGCAGGAACAGAAACCCATCACATTTTTAAGTGGCATTTATGGTGCAGAGCAACTTCTTGAGCCTCAGGTGATCCTTCCACACCCTGTGTTTGAGTGACTCTTCCCCTGGGGGGTGGTGGGGTCTCTCCCTAACAGTGATTTATACCCCTTGGTAAAAGCTTTGTGTTATTTTGCTCCTACATGGCACACAGACACTGTGCATGCTGACACCAAGCCCAGCAGCACAGGACACAGGGAGCACCTGAACAGGGAGTGCACTGGCCCTGCACAGCAGCCATCCATCAGTGGGGCTGGACCCAGATTTGCAGGGACAATAATTAATGTCTGAGATCAATAAAGGACACACAGGAAAAATTCACAAGATCTTTTACAAGTAAATGGCTATTTTGTTTTTCCAGATGAGTAGCAACAAAATATTCTCACTGTGTTGCTTTTTCTTGTTGATGAATAACTTGTGCTGTTCTTGTTTTATTCAATATTGTTCTTTGAAGTGGCTGCATGCCCATACACATCAAATACTTACATATTGAATTCTGTGTGACTGCACATACACATGCACAGAGAGTACAACATAAAGTCTTCTGTTATGAGCCCCAGAAGCTTAGAAGCATTACACCTGTCACTGATTCAGGTGACAGTCCTAACCACCAGACTAGTCCTTACTCAAACTGAATGACATCTTTTCCTCCATGTCCTCATTTTTAATCTACAAAGTAGGCTTGCTATAACAGTGCCCTCACCTCAAAAAAGCCACAAAGCCAACTCAAATGTAGAAGCATCAGTAGTTTTGCAAAGCACAAAAGGTTTATGCCATTTTTCCTTCCTCTGTCAGTCCTGCTTGTACCTTACCCTTTGCTCTGCAGAGGTTTAGAGTGGCCATGTGTGAGCTAACAGGCAGCTGGCAGCTCTCCCCCTGAAAAAGCTGCCTGTGACTGCGGATTTATTTAAATGTGAGTGTGTAGCTGGTTTCCTGCATGCAAAATAAAGCAGGTGCTAAAATATTAAACTATACGACTGTCCACTATTCATTGCATCCAACTGGTGCTGTCAGAAGCAAGCTGCTTGACTAACCAGGGCCTGTGATTTAGTGTGACATCCCAACTCTAATTACTCCCTTCTCCTGATTCATTTTCTCAGTCTCCGATTTTCAGATTTAGAGAGCCTGGATTCAAGGGGATGTGGGTACAGTTGTGTGCAGGAGAGCTGGAAATGCACTTGCCTCTGAACACAGAACGTAATTAATCACCTTGGGGCCACTGAACATTATTTGCTACGCAGCTCAGGCTTTCAAGGGGCAATGTAGCCTGCACTCAGGTGTCTTTGAGGTGTCCTGGAATACTCAACAAGTCTCACCCCCTGGGCATGGGTGTCAGCAGCTGGCTTCCACCCCTGTCTGCACCAGCCACTGTCAGCCAGAGCCTCTCTGCAGCTCTGCCCCATCTGGTGGGCACAGATATGCCTTTTTCTGACATGAAACAGCACAAAAGTGACTGCACTGATGTTATTCCCTGTGCTATGCTGTGCTCAGATTCGTGGCAGGGCATGGATCAGGTCATGTGGCAGGGCAACCCCAGACTTCCCTGCTGCACAACTGAGGTGTAAGCAAAGCACAGATAACAAACAGCAAAGAAAATAATCAGAAGTGTTTTGAATAAATACACACTCTGCTGCAGGGTTAATCTGCTCACATAACTTACATTTCACCAGGAATAGTCCTTGATGCCCTGTGGACCAATAGCACAGGCAATAAGAAACAACAGCATCTTTAAAGCTCCATGCAAGATGCTATTTTCCCTAGGAAGACATTTTTCTGTGTTGAAGAAAGTGAATATTTTGTTGATCTCAGTAAAATATTTTTTCTTTTAAAATTTGCCAGTTAAATCAGAAACAACCGAGACTTTCTTTTTGAGAAGAAGAGGGGGAATAACCCCCCTACTTCCTTTTATTTCTTGTTTGCTTTTCAGAAGAGAAAGGCAAAACTTGAAGGTGTTTCCCAGAAAACTGAAAACAAGACTTTCCAGATTGCTAAGAAATGTTCTACCTGTTTTTTATAACCTCCACACTCTTTAGAAGGTTAAAATGAAAAGAGTATTCAGGTTTGACTTTCACTGCTTAACACGTATTAATTATATTTTCTCAACTTTTTTAGGTTTGGCTGATTTATGTGTCAGCTAATGTGCAGGAAGAGGATACCTTTTTCCTGAGTAAATACATCTCATAGGCCATTAAGGCTGCCAGCTGTCAAGAACTGAGGTGTGGGACCTGGAGAGTGTTTCCCCAAAGTCCACATTTCAGGTGAGGTGACANGAAGCCAAAAACAATGTAATCAGTTGGATCAGTCTCTACATTATAGCCAATAATATTGATTATACTATACTTAGTTAGATAATATCCAACATTGAAAATGCTAACATTCAATACTTATTAGATTTTTAGTCATATTGATAACAACCAAAAATATTTAATAATTTAATTCATTGCATTCAATTGCATTGCCAATGAAGTAAGTTAGTTACACACTCCTAGATGAAATCAAGGCTCACACAACATCCTATTTCGCAGGTCTAGTGAAGGAAACAGTGGAATAATCATAAAACTTAGATTCCTGTTGATTGCTTGCTAGAATTCTGAAGAGTAGTGAAAATGCAATTGTAATTAAAAATTTTTTTTTTTTTTTAATTTATTTTTNTGCTGTTCTTGTTTTATTCAATATTGTTCTTTGAAGTGGCTGCATGCCCATACACATCAAATACTTACATATTGAATTCTGTGTGACTGCACATACACATGCACAGAGAGTACAACATAAAGTCTTCTGTTATGAGCCCCAGAAGCTTAGAAGCATTACACCTGTCACTGATTCAGGTGACAGTCCTAACCACCAGACTAGTCCTTACTCAAACTGAATGACATCTTTTCCTCCATGTCCTCATTTTTAATCTACAAAGTAGGCTTGCTATAACAGTGCCCTCACCTCAAAAAAGCCACAAAGCCAACTCAAATGTAGAAGCATCAGTAGTTTTGCAAAGCACAAAAGGTTTATGCCATTTTTCCTTCCTCTGTCAGTCCTGCTTGTACCTTACCCTTTTCTCTGCAGAGGTTTAGAGTGGCCATGTGTGAGCTAACAGGCAGCTGGCAGCTCTCCCCCTGAAAAAGCTGCCTGTGACTGCGGATTTATTTAAATGTGAGTGTGTAGCTGGTTTCCTGCATGCAAAATAAAGCAGGTGCTAAAATATTAAACTATACGACTGTCCACTATTCATTGCATCCAACTGGTGCTGTCAGAAGCAAGCTGCTTGACTAACCAGGGCCTGTGATTTAGTGTGACATCCCAACTCTAATTACTCCCTTCTCCTGATTCATTTTCTCAGTCTCCGATTTTCAGATTTAGAGAGCCTGGATTCAAGGGGATGTGGGTACAGTTGTGTGCAGGAGAGCTGGAAATGCACTTGCCTCTGAACACAGAACGTAATTAATCACCTTGGGGCCACTGAACATTATTTGCTACGCAGCTCAGGCTTTCAAGGGGCAATGTAGCCTGCACTCAGGTGTCTTTGAGGTGTCCTGGAATACTCAACAAGTCTCACCCCCTGGGCATGGGTGTCAGCAGCTGGCTTCCACCCCTGTCTGCACCAGCCACTGTCAGCCAGAGCCTCTCTGCAGCTCTGCCCCATCTGGTGGGCACAGATATGCCTTTTTCTGACATGAAACAGCACAAAAGTGACTGCACTGATGTTATTCCCTGTGCTATGCTGTGCTCAGATTCGTGGCAGGGCATGGATCAGGTCATGTGGCAGGGCAACCCCAGACTTCCCTGCTGCACAACTGAGGTGTAAGCAAAGCACAGATAACAAACAGCAAAGAAAATAATCAGAAGTGTTTTGAATAAATACACACTCTGCTGCAGGGTTAATCTGCTCACATAACTTACATTTCACCAGGAATAGTCCTTGATGCCCTGTGGACCAATAGCACAGGCAATAAGAAACAACAGCATCTTTAAAGCTCCATGCAAGATGCTATTTTCCCTAGGAAGACATTTTTCTGTGTTGAAGAAAGTGAATATTTTGTTGATCTCAGTAAAATATTTTTTCTTTTAAAATTTGCCAGTTAAATCAGAAACAACCGAGACTTTCTTTTTGAGAAGAAGAGGGGGAATAACCCCCCTACTTCCTTTTATTTCTTGTTTGCTTTTCAGAAGAGAAAGGCAAAACTTGAAGGTGTTTCCCAGAAAACTGAAAACAAGACTTTCCAGATTGCTAAGAAATGTTCTACCTGTTTTTTATAACCTCCACACTCTTTAGAAGGTTAAAATGAAAAGAGTATTCAGGTTTGACTTTCACTGCTTAACACGTATTAATTATATTTTCTCAACTTTTTTAGGTTTGGCTGATTTATGTGTCAGCTAATGTGCAGGAAGAGGATACCTTTTTCCTGAGTAAATACATCTCATAGGCCATTAAGGCTGCCAGCTGTCAAGAACTGAGGTGTGGGACCTGGAGAGTGTTTCCCCAAAGTCCACATTTCAGGTGAGGTGACAGGAGCATGCCCACGTCAGGTCACGTAAGAGGTGCAGGCAGTGTGCCACTGCTGTGTGGGCTGATCCTGTGAAATACTTGCCTTGCTGCCTGCAAGCTGCCAGTTCATTGCAAATGAATTGACACTAAAATGTCTTATTTATCTTTCACAGACCTCTTTCCAAGAACTGCTGTCCCATGCAGCACCCAGCACCTGCCTTCTACTCCCTGAGAAAACCAACCTGCCGTCCCCCCTGCTAGAAATATTGTTTGATGTATGCAGCAGATTTCTCACCAAATAATAAAATAATAATAATAATAATAATAATAATAATAATAATAATAATAATAATAATGTTAAAAGCTGCAGTGGTAAAATCTGACAATAACAGTTTTCTCTGTAGAGCGCAACAACTTCTGCACCTTCTGAGAGGCTCTGGATGCTCCTCTTTTGCCCTTTTTTCAGATAAAAATGTGTCCTCTTTGTAATCCATAAGTTGCTATTTTGCCCAGCTGTGACCACCACCACATGCCGTGGGCTTGCTAAGAAGGGTGTGCAAGGTGAAGAATTTCTCCAAAATCAGTGAATTTCTTAGAAATCAGGGTGGATTATTTGCACACAATTTTCAAATTAAACAATTGTAATAGTAGTTCTGAACTAAAAAGTTCATGTCAATCTTTTCCTGAAGTCAAGACTGCATCTTTCCAGTATTTTCTCTCCTATGTGAGATGACTCACAGGACATTCTTTCTTCTTTTCTGTTCTTTTATTTCATTCTTTATTTCTGTTTTGGCTTTCTCTGTGAGCTTACTAATCCTGTTTCCTCTAATACACTGATGCTAAAACCAAACACTGTCAATAACTTCAGTTTGAATGGATCAAATTTTAATGTGGGGTAAATAAAAATAGTTCCTCAAAATTTAATTAATTTGCAATCATTACTTATTAAGCTCAATCGAACACTTCTGAGGATTTAGTCAAGATAAGGACCCTTTTTTGCTGTGCTTTTACAAATATACAACAATATATTGTTCCTGCTGCAGATTATTTATTGTCCAGATAAACAAAGGACAAGGCAAAGCAAATAACATACAAGGAAGTCAAAAAGGAAAAAAAAAATGCCATCAGTTGTGGTTCTGGCTATTTATATTGTTTAGAAACAGGATTGCATTTTTGTTGCCAGATTGGAATATACAAGTTTCTCTCTTGGCATTTGGTCCTATTAAGACAAGTAAGAGAGACATCTACACCCATTTTCTGCTACATATTTATTCTGTGCAGTGGCTTGTGAAAGAAAGTGCTGACTGCTTCTTCTAGCTCTGAAGTAATTTCTCAGTGTGTGTGGGAAACAGCAGAGACTGAAATTTAAGTCTGTTGATGCAATTTACAAATACCTTTAATTCCCAAACTATAGCATCATTTTAAACCTTGACCAGTTAGTGGGAGCTGGGCAGATTTACCCACTCTCCTCCCTGGTGCCAGCCCTGGAATGGAATTTCGGGATGCCTCCAGTGTGCATCCAGCATTCTCCTCTCCCCAGGAATGGGACCATGGCTGCTTGCAGGAGCTGAGGTGCTGTAAGGTTTGGGAATTGTGTGGGTTCTCTTCCCCAGGAAATGGGGACCCTTGATGGCTCTGCCATTCCATTGTGAACCACACCAGCTTACAAGATGCTCTGCACTTCCCTCTCTGCCTGGAAATATTGGTGGAGAAAATTCTCTTCTCTCCCTCTTGCTCCCAAATCTGTCTATAATGTGCATCAGGGAAGTGCTCTGGTGTATGAAAGCAGCACTGACTCAAGATCAAATTTAAAGCCAAAAAATTGGTGGTGTGTTCATTGTAACCTGCCTAGTCTTTGCTACTGTGTGCCAATTTGTATGTATATAAACTAGATTAAAAGCCACAATACAAATAATTTAAAATTTTATACTTCCTTTTTCAACACTGTCATATGGTATAATTATATGATTTCTAGAAGGTACTTGAGATGAATTATAGGGTGTTTTCTTCACATTTTTTGTTGCAAGTGAACTACTGAGCTTAGTATTGCCTTCTGTAAATACCATTCCAAATAGTCACGAAACATCCTATAATTCAATTATAAATAACCTCTGAGAACCATAAAATGATATATTCTTGGTTAGTGACACAAACAGATGTGTTCACCATCCTGACTGTAAAATGAAACCTAAAACAAACCCAGCATTTTCACTTGCTTTTGATCTGCAATGTGCCTCTGTGCATGAAAAGTACAATGGAGCCCATACAGACTGTAACGCTCCCCCTGGAATTAGGCCTTCTCAGAAAAACAAAGTTAAAATCAGAACAATACAAAACACTCACTGTATTTCCCCTTAAAAAAATAAAAAATAAAGGCCTTACTCAGCAGAGGTTGAGATATAGATATACAGGAAAAATTAACAACCATTGCAGGAAAGGATGTTTGTTTTGTTTTGTTTTGTTTTGTTTTTGCACACTGTATTTTCTCACACAAAAATCATGATGTGGCATTTCTACGGATGATGTTTTACTGTTCCTTGTGTATTAACTTCTGACATCTCTTCAACTTGATGTTTGGTGCAATAAGCCTCCTTTGCACTACCAAATAGCAAAACAGAGTTTTAGAGTAACACACACATTGAGTGAATGAATGTGGCAAACTTAACCTGAGGAGAAGAAGGACTGCTCTTCACCAGATGACCAAAAGCTCTATAAATCTGTGCTAAACTCAGATATTTTAAATACAGAGGCACTGTTACTGTTGTTTAGCTCAATGTTTGGGGTGCTCAGATGAAAAAGACCTGCAATATTTAGATCACTCAGGACCCAGACAAGGATACAATTTTATGCTGTAGAACAAAGCTTAAAAAGGAGACAATAAATAGCACCCAGGGTTGCATTAGGTTAACGGTGGTGAGAGGACTGAGACAAGGTGCAAAGCTGTATTTTGTCAGGGTGGCCCAGCCTGTGGTGTGGAGCTCACACAATGCTAACCCAGGGCTCTGCCCCTGCAGCATCACCTCCACCTCCACCATGGCCTGAGGCTCTGAGAGCTGTGGGAATCTATCAGAGACTGCTCATGAGCATGAGCCTCTCAAGGGTGGGTGGTCAGAAATGTGTGGGGACAGAAATGAAGCTGCCACGTGTGGCTCGTGTCAGCAGGGCAGAGCACATTTTGATAAGAGGTGCAGAGGCAAGTTGACTAAGTACAGGATAACATGCTGGGCTAGGTGGGTTTGATTCCTAAAAACTCTGGGTGAAGCCTCACAAATGTGTCATCTCAGATGTCACTGTGGCACCCAATATCACCCTCTGTTTTTTTAGTTCTATCACCAAGTGGGAGGAATAAAATTGATGATCTTCTTCTAGCGGCTTTGATAAATAAGTGCAACTGTTTTCCTGCAAGCACCTGTTTCCTTCCTACATCTCTTCTTGGGAGATTTTTTAAAGAATTTTTTGCCTGAGAAGCAGCTGAATTCCAAATCCCAGGTCACCCCCCATCTGTTTGCAGAACACAAGTTAGTTAATTTTGGTAATGCTAAAAAAAAGTTCTAAAAAGCCTCTTTCACATTGATGCTCCCCAAGACTGGAAGGCAAGGCATATGGGGGAGCAGCAGTTGGTGGAACAATTTTATCTGTGGTATGAGAAACTAGATGAAAGTGTTCTTGTGAGGACACATGATAAATGGTAAAGACAGATTCAATGATCACCTTTTTCCCCTTGGGCTTTTATTACCTACATGTTGTGCAGCTGGTACTGACAGCCAGTAATGTGTGTCTAGATATTTTAATATTCACTTTTGGAATAGGGTGGCAGAGACTCCCCGTTTTGTGGTTTGTGGCTCTGTAGGTGTTTGTAACTTTGCAGCTTTCCATCTGCACGGAAATTCACGCTCACTTCTGGGCACAGTGTTGCCAGGAGGACACAGATAAGCTGAGGGGAGCTGGGAGAAAAAGAACAAAAGTTATTGTGAGGCTGGAAAGAGCGATATAAAAAAGAGATAAGTATGCACAGCTTGACTAAACAATGACTAATTGCTAGAGCATAATAACAATTCTGAAAGGAGTCTTAATTGATTTATCTGAGGAATGCTCAAGGCTTCTTTTAAGATGCTTTACTATTAGAATTATTTATCTGTCTAGGTTAAGGACACAATTGAAGACTTCTGTCCTCATTTGATGTTTGAAATTAGGGAAATCTAAACACACACAGAACCATAAGCACCACAAGGTTATTCAGATGCCAGTGGCACTTAAAATATTCTTTTGTGAATAGTCTTGTGTGTCACCAGAGGAAGCTAATGGTTATCCTAGCGTCTCAGATGGTGATAAACAAGGACATTAAATGATAATGTTTACAGGAGTCTTAACAGTGACTTAGTCTAATCCAATACACAAAACGACATGGCCTGTGAATTGCTTTATAACGAGGAACACCAGCCATGAATCCTGGCTAAGGTGGCCAGCACAAACTGTGCAATGCACCTTGTTAAATGTGGGGAGAAAGGATATGGTATTCCTTCCAAAAAGTTAAAAATATTAGCTTATAATACTCAGATGGTATAAAATGTCACAGCTTTGACTTCAGCGGCACCATGTTGATTTGCATTAGCTGAAGTTCTGTCTCTAAATTCTTAAAGAAAACCCAAAATGAAACTATAATGAATTTATTTCTGGAAGGACACCATCTGGTGTTTTATTGCTAGCTGACAAGTAGGAAAGGATAGTCTGACTGCTGGTTGCAGGAACACTGCAGGATTTGCATTTTACAGGGGCTAGTGAGGATGATATTTAACCAAATATCTCTTTTAACAGGTTCCCTCATAATAATCTACGAGCTGTAGATGTATTCAAACCAAATCCAGTGACCTGGATATCATAAACTGTCTCTCTTTAAAAGTGATGCAAACTAGGAATAATGGCACAATTCTGTCACGCTTCAGAAGGAAATTAACCCCCTGTCTAGATCGGTATGGTGCCTAACCAATCACCTCCATTTAATGGCTTCAATATTTCTGTTGATTATAAAACTGGCTCTGAGTGGAAGTTAAATCACCTTTCAGGATTCATAATCCTGTGTAAAACTGAGGAACCTTAATCCTTACCTGCATGCTGATTTCATTGCATACTCTGATTTCCTTCTTTTTTTTTCCACGTCTCTTCTTCTACATAATAAATAACTTTTTCTGTTTGCCCAGCATATAACTCTCTATAGAACTATCCATCCCATCACATTACAACACAAGCAAGGTAAAAGTAGCTTTTGTGCTCTGCTGTTGATTATTTCTGGGAAAAAATTATTTAGGGTTTATTGTAATTTTTTTAAAATTTTGTGACTGTGTCAGACGCAACTCTTTTTTGGTTGCTGTTCAATGACAATTTTAATAGAACCTCTAGGTAGAATCCTCAAATTAAAGGACTGCAGAAGCTTTCTGAGAAAGATTAAATGATGGTGCTCTGAGACACAGTCAGTTTTTTCTTCACCTCAAGCAACAGTCAGTCACAAAGCAAGTGCCAAGACTGTCTGAGGAGATAAACATGAGTGTGATCTATCTAGTAAGGGAGAGCTAAGAAAGCAAAATGCTGTATTTGCCTATTTTTATAACGAAATGCAGACATAACAAATGGTGGGACTGCAAAGAAATTAAGGATACAGCTTCTCTTATGGAAATGCATGTTTGGTAGAGGTTCAGCAAAAGAACCTTTGTTTCATGGCATTTGTATTAATTTGCATGATTAGCAAGCACCTGTTGTATGTAGCAGGTAGTGAGAACAAAAGCAGCTGTCAGTGCTGATCCGAAGGCTCCTCATTTGCTTGTGAAGTGCAGTTTTCCCTGATGAGACAAGGGATTTGCTATTCTCCACCACCAAGGGCTGGGTAATGGTGTTTCTGCTGCTGAGCCCATCTCTGCTCCTCCCAGGCTGTGGTTCTGTGCAAGAGCCCTCTGTGAGGACCGGCAGCAGCGAAGAGCCACCCTGGAGGCTGGAGCTGTGACACAGTGGCTCTGTCACACCAGATTCCCTGGCCTCTGAGGAGCTGTGGCAATAGCTCCAAGGGGGATGTGTGGGTCTGAGCATTGGCTTTCAGGAGCCCTTGAAGTTGTGGCTACCTCAGCTGACTTTACAAGTACTACTATGACAAAACAGATGCTTTTCTTTCCACTAGACACTGCTCTTAGGCTATTGGGAGTTAAACTGTGGGCAGTTGCCAAAGGAATGCCAGACCACAGGAGTTATATGCAGTCAGGCCACTGTGCATAACTTCTGGTTTCTGAGGAACAGTACATAAGGACAATCCCATCGTTTCAGCATCAAGACAGCTAATATTCTTATTACCTTTACTTCTATTAATGTTGCTTGGAAAATATAATGTTAGTATATAATTGTAATTACAGTATGTTGGCAATTATGAATAAAGGCCATGAAGTCAGATTCAGGAACACAGAAAGTGATGTGCCTGCTCTTCTGTATTAGTGTACTTAAAAGGAGATAGTCCTGATGGAAAGCAGCCCCACAGAGACTGAATGGGTTAGATAGACAGAGCCTTGTGTACATCTTCCATCATATAAATCCAAAATTCACAGCCAAGAAACAGAGGACACAAAGAACATCTTCTAAAGGCAGATACAGAGAGAGCCAAACTGCTCTGTCCGTGGCACACTCAAACAGGAGCTGTATCCAAGCATGGTTAGAAGGTACAAGAGGTGACTGCTCATCAGTCAAGGCTGCAGCTACAGCTTTCACATGGCTGTGGGCCCAGCCCATGACTCCTTCTGGATCCAAGGTGTATCAGCTTGGGCACCGCACAGCCAACAAACTGAAGTCAAACTGGAAAATGAGCTGGTGAGAACATAATGCGCTGCTTTGTGCTGATAGATTAACTGGTTCAAGTTTCCACTGCTCTGCACTCCACATGCTTCTGTGCACAACCCCCATTTAAATAACAGGTTACTTCAATAATTAATGTGCTTTAATGTCTCCATGAGTTTGCCATAGAACTCCTATGTGCCCTAGGGCAATTCATTTCATCTCTCTGGCCTTCAGTTCACCATTTTCAAAATAAATGTGAAGCCAGAACTCAATTAACAAAGATAACAGAGAAATGGCATGACCCAGAGAAAGAGAAAATATGGATATTTGAATCCTTGTGGTGCACCAACTGTGCAAAAAGAGGATGGAACACAGAGGATCCATGACAATGTTGACTGTGAAGTGCAGGGATTCCCAAACCAACCTGGAGCTAAGGCATCCAGCCCACCCAGCACATTCCTGGCCAAACATAGCTACAGGAGTGCACTCTCACACAGACCTGCCAGGGGTGCTGCTGCACACACACAAGGGTAATCTGCCATGTGGGTAAGCAACATAGGGTTACTGTGCTGAAGGGTGTTCCAAAGATACAAATACACCTAAAAGATGGATAATATCATCCTGTGCTCAACAGTATTGTGATTCAGATGTCCCAATGCATCAGGCATCACTGAGTGATTAAATGTTCTTTTGCTGCAAAGCACTTTATGAGAAGCAGTAGATGCAGCAAATAAGGCAGACAGACTCTAACTGCAGCCTTTCTGCATGTAAGACTGATGACCTGTAACAGAAAGATTTCCCTGAAAGTGAGGTTTTTTACTTTCTATCCAAGTGCATGTGTAAGTCACACGCTTTGCAACAAAGGCAAAAATGGGATATACTGTCAACCCTGGATAAATGGCTGAAATGAAAACCTTTTCCAAGCAGTGAGTGATTTAGGAGCTTGTGTATAACTTCAGTGTAGGATTTATGGTCATAACTATTATACATTGTACGCACATAACAAAAATTTTATCCAAAAGCCAAAGTCAGAGAAAGTATGGGTGATTAAGAGAAAGAATTCCCAATATGCTGAACTATGATTAGGCTAGTGGGAGTGCTGCTGTAAGAATTAAATTTACAACGAAAGTAACTCTGTTTTATCTCTTCTGAGTAATTTAGTACATTCTCACTTTGCTGTTACAGCTAGCTGTTACTTTTTTTTCTCTATAATTTATTCAAATATCCCAAAGGTCAGATAAGAAAATTGCTTTCTTGGAGACAATAATGAATATGGGGTCAGTCAATGCAAAACAATAAGGTATGTTACCAACAAATATTCTTCATATCAAAAAATGTTTGCCTCTAAATCATATTTCCAACTTCCTTCATATTCCTTCCAAAACTGGAGAATATGGGCCACGTCCCCATTTATAGACTTTCTTTTACAGATGTAACACTTCTGCTTACCCTCCTCATGCAGCCTGACAGTCTGCCTTGCTGAGGAACATTCTTCTTCTGTTCTTTGAAACACAGAGCACAGTCTCACAGACATGCTAGAAAACCCTTGATTTGTAGCTGAACACTTCCCAAACTCCCAAGCATTCCTCTGAAACTGAGGGTTCTTGGTCACAAGGTGACAAAAAAATATGGAATGGAGGCTTAACAAAGACATTTCTAAATAGCTTTGAGGATGCTTGCATTCTTAAAACAAACAAGACTTAGATTTTTTAACGTGAAAGTTCCTAATGTCTTATCTTACCCTTACTGTGATATCAGGAAAACCTAATTTTTCAGGCCTGGTGAATCTTTCAGTAAGTTATTTTTATACATCAATGTCTCCTTATGCAGCACAGCACCCTGCTCTTAAACTGCTTTTGCCCTCTGTGCTTGTCCTTATACAGACAGTGACTTCTGCCCAGTTCTTTCCTAGATCCTTCCTGTATTCCCTATTAGCATCTGTATGGAAGGAATATTTTTCTACAGGAGTGGGCCAGCAAGTGAGAGGCAGTCAAAAGCTCTTTTCATGCCTTTGCAGGGTTGACCTTCAACAAGACTTCAAGAATCTCCCCTAAGCAGAGCAGCAGCCATGGCTGAATTCACTGCAAAATGTTAATTCAATGCAGAGACATGCCAGTCTGCCACAGCAGCAGGGTCAGTGCTGGTGGAAGGGGAGGAATGAGGGGTCTAACCTGTATTCTACTCTGCTGCAAGCTGCTTTTCCAATTGCACCATCTCCTACTTATGATATCTCTTTGGAAAGCAGACTGCCAGTATTGCAGCTAAAATCAGTAGTCACTGGATGCGAAATCTGTACCAAATCTGCTGTTTCCAGTGCATTCTGAATTCTGGCTTTTTAAAGTCTGTATCGCTGTGTGGAAACTCTTGATGGTGTCTCTGGGTCTGGCCTGTGAACACCATGTAAGAGACAAGGGTTATGGATGTGTAAGCACTCCATTAACTTCCTTAATTCTGTTTCTTTTTGCTTAAGTCTGCCTCAGAAAAAAGATGTAGCCCCATGGAAGAAGCGTATTAGAAGAAGTGAAAAAAATATGATCAGCTATACAGAAGAGATTTAGTGCAGAAGCAGTTCATTGGTGCTGGGCAATGCAGTTATTCTTTTTACATAGTAATTTTCAATAGAAGAGTAATAAAACTGATTAAAAAGTATCCTTCATTTGACCTTTTTCAAGGCATACTACTATCATATTGTCATGTGATGGTGATCTTTGATTTTCTTTTCACAATATTTTATTTGACACAGTTGATGAAAAACAAATCCATATATATTGAATATTGTACTGTTGTTGATTCTGATGTCAAGCCACAGCCATCATCTCAAATTCTGTTTCCCTAAGTGTAAATGCCCATAAACAATACTTGATGTTTAAATCTTCAGGCTCAATTACACCTTGGAAATCAAGAAAAAACCTTGGGTACTACAGATTTTAATTTAAATTGAATGGTCTTTTATTTTTTTGTACATTAAAAAAAAGAAAAAAAAAGATAATAAAAAAAAAAGAGAGTGGAAAATAGATTACTGTGAACTTCCACCCAAGGATGGAACTATTCCTTAGCTTTCCTTGCAAAAATGATAGCTAAGCACCTCAGAGAACATTTAGTAGTAATTAATAAATTCCAAGGATAGTCCTCTATGAGAGGAGTACCCCAGTGGTGCTGTAGGATCCCCAGGTGGTTCTCCAGCAGTCATGGCTGTGACACAATGACTCTGACACTCCATGAGTGGTAGAACTGCACTGGCTGGGAGAGGGTCAGGCTGGCAGGTGTTGCTGTCACTGAAATTTCAGGGTTGCTCTGGGATTCCTATTCATTATTCACACTGTTCAAACTTAGAGCAGTGAAACCTCCAGCAAACTCTGGTCATCACCTTCTTGTGATTTCCCCTCCAAGCTCTTCCTTCTCTCATCTTGCAGTTCCTGGTGACATGAGAATTTTATCAGGTCATTTAGTAAGGGAAATTCACCAGCTCTGATGTGATAATATATCTCCTATGTTACAGGTGCAGAAACTGGAGAGAAATTAAATTATTTGACTAAAATCAAACAGTCAGTGGCAAAATAAATGCAGGGGTCACCTATCAGGTTAAAGTCTCAGAAATCCTTCACTTTAAATGACATACCATCTTCCCTGTCCTTTAAATCCAGTTTTCTGGGCTTGATTTATAGAGATCCATCCATTAATTCATAAGAATGTGACCATGGGTCCTTAGAAGTAAAATATAGGAGGGTCCTGGGGAAGCAGATGACCTATAAGCTTTCTTTATACAGGATCCAATGGATAGATGAGATTCCTAGCAACACATTACTGATATTTCAGATTTTACCCCCATCAAACAGATCTGTTTTTTTTGCCATTATTCATGCAAATGATGTCATTTAGTGGGTCTGTGCTTTCAGTATTATTAGGTGTTCTCAGTTCTTAGGTTTGTTAAGAAGACAAGAGGAATAAATATAAATCCTGGTAATGGCTGCAGGTACATTGGCTGTTCTGTGTACAATTATATTATGATGACCTTAATAATTAATGGGTCCATCTATATTGCATAATAGCATCATTGAGAATCTTCATGATCAGGCAGTTCTGTTGACTCCTTGCCCTCACATGTATGACAGATAATGGGCAATATATGGAATAGTAATGGTCAAATCTTAGCTTTTTGTAAATTGACATAATTTCACTGAGTAATCTTAAAGAAAAAACCCTAAAAACAATTATTCTCATTGACGTGAGGCTAAATAATGTCTATGCTAAGTGTAGTTAGCTTAAAATTCTTGACTGAACGCCAGCCTTGCTTCCAGCAAGTTAAGCTCCACTACAGAGAGTTATAGGAACAGCTCCCACAGAATTAAAGAGAGAATGATGAAGAGGGAAAAACAAGAAAGAAAAGTATCAACAAGGCAAAAAAGGAACAGAAACCAAAGGACAGATTGGCACAAAATGAGAACAATCCTGGCTCTCTTCAAAAAGAGTTTGGGATCTGGTCCTGCTTAACAATGCTCAGTCTTAAGAATTGATCTTGAAAATATCCATAGCAAGCCTTACTACTCCACATCTGTCTGTTTTGTTGTGACCATCAAGCTAAGAATTATTTACATAATTATTACAGAGATCAGGTGTAAAAGTCTGAATATAAGTGAATTGCAAATGGAAAATTGAGATAATTTTATTGCTGGATTTGTATTATTTTAAAAATATTTTTAAAAGAATTTTTGCACACACATGTTATTCTTTTCCTATATTAGATGTTTGCTGATAATCTACTGAATGTCAGACATGCCATCAAATCAGCATTTCAGAGCCCAGTATCCGATCTGCCAATGGATAGCTGCTTCAAAGGTGTATTAATCACAACCAGTGCCTAAGACACAGTATATGTGAACATAAAATAAGGGGATCCAGGGAGGATAGAAGGAAAGACCATTAGGCAATACCCCACACAAGTCAATTCCTCCATCTCCCAGAAAGTGCTGTCACAGAAATGTTACTGTTCCCATTTAGGACTCACTTATTGCTTGCACTTAGGACTAATTTGGCAAATCACTGACATGCATTAAGTTGATGGGGTTTAAATAGAAGTTTGACTGGTTTTCTGATTTAAGTCTTTATGTTCTTCTAAATTATTTTGGAGCTCCAATCTTGAAGCACAAAGGAAACCCATCAACATAATGAACAGGAGTACTGGATTGAACACAAAACAAAACCCTGTAATCCTGAAGCGAAGAAATGAAAAGAGAAGGAAATCTACTATGGACAGAAGATTTCTGAACCCAAGAAACAACAGAGAATGACAATGCATTTCCTGGAGAGACACCTGAACAATCAAACTATAGTGCAAAAATTATGAGATAATTTTAAAAAGCAAGAGGATTTAAGAGAGCAAATCAGAAGAGTGAATTTAAATGCTTATGGTTTTTAAGGATAAACCATGAAGGAGCAATTAAGATACATACATATACATATATATATATATATATTCTTATAAGAATATAAGAATTCTTGGCACTGGACTCCTTTCACTCCAAAGGGTGCCTGCACATAAATACCTACTCTTTCAGATAGTAATGATGAGGAACTATAAGAGATTGTTGTGTCAACAGAAAATGTTGGAAAAAGCTGCAAAAATAAAGGGCAGTAAATAATCAGCTCTGAAGTGTGAGAGAAACTGTTGAGAAATATTCAAGATAATGGAAACGGCAACACTTTAACAGGTTTTCCCCTCTGCCACTAATACAGGGCTATTCAATTAAAATGGTAGACTACAAATACAGAATATAGAAGTGAATCCTTACTTTTTCACAGCATCCAGCAAAAATTAGACATTTTCAGAGATGTTGCTACTATCACACCCTTGCAACTGCTCCTCATACAGATATATTATGGTCACAGGGATCCTTTCTGATGTTAAAAATTACAGAAAATACTAGTGCTATAAACCTCTGAACTGATCTATTAATGGCTATTGTTAGTTAAAGGATATTGGAGTAAGCTAGCCATTGGTCTGCCTTTTGGGACAATTCCCTAATGTTTAAATTATCACTCATCTTGTGTGTCATGTTGGCATTCTTAATGTCAACTATATAAAAAAAATAAAAAATAATTCAGAAATAACAACATAATGTTGTAAAACCATAAAGAGCAAATAAGATTAGAAAAGCCATTTCCTTTACTGGGATTTGTGAGCTAAAGGTTAACTTCCAATTAGAGTTTAAAAGGAAGAACTTTTATTCTGCGTTGGTTGAAGCTTTTAGCAAATCACATTTATATGTGCAGAACATTTGTATATTCCCTAATAACTTGCCATTACATTAAAGGCTGTAAGCTTGCCACCAGAACTTGTACAACCAATCTGGACACAAGTTATGCAGTGATAAGATTTGTTAATGTTGCATTATCAGATGCTATTGCTTTGCTATTGATTGCAATTATGTCACTGTTCAGTTACCAGGTAAATCCTGTGTGCCAGCCTTGTATTGTTACGTATAAATAATATTCAGTAGAGGAAGATTAATTCCTGTGTCACATTTCTATTGTAGCAAAACAGCAATAATAGTATTGTATTAAAAATAACATAAAGGAAAAAGATAAATATTGCAAAACAATAACCAACATATTTAAATAATAGCAAGCCCATGGGATTAAGTGATACTTTGCATTTTTATAGAGCTTTCAAAATAAGGATCTCAAAACACTTCACAAACATTAGTAAAATAAGCCTCCCAACACTCTTTAGGTAGGGAAATATTATTATCCTCATTTTACAGATGAATAAGCTTCTTTATGAGGAAGATAAAGCCAAGTGAAGTTCCCAAAGCCACAAAGCATGTCAGAAGCAGAATCACTAAATAGACTCCGTGCTTACATTACACAGAGACCTTGACAGATAGAAAGGAATTCACACATTGTCTTGAAGGCCAGGTCATGTGTTGTGCAGCCATCATCTTAATGAGAATTACAAACACAAAAAAAGCACCAGATTTTCATTTCTGAGGTCAAAACTGGACTGTAGTGAGACCCTCCCATCAGGCTGCCTGCAGATTGCCCATGGAGGCTCAAGGCAAAGCATCACTCACTGTCTGCTTCACAGATCCCAGGGGTCCTAACTGTCATCCACTGAAGGCTTTTCCCACACTGTCCACTCCCCTTTAATCTGACTCACAACAACCCAAATTCCTCTTCCATCAACCTGCAGATTTCTTTTCCCTGTTTTCAAATGATAAAATGTCCTTTTTTTGCCTTAAGCGATGTATAATTCAGAGTACAAGTAGGCCATGAAGAAGATTTTTTTTGTTTTCCTGTATATACCCTTCCTTTAGCTCTTTGTTTATTACTGAAATGTGTTTTACATGTTTAACTGCATTGTGATTCACTACGAAATATGGATGATATCTGATGTAGTAGGCAAGACAGGAAGTAGACAGTTCATGTCTATCAAGAGCTCAATTGGGCTCTCTATCTAGAGCCCAATTCTGACAGAGCAGCTGCACAGGAAAATCTAGAGTTATCTCAGATTTTCACAGCTGTAACAAACTTCAGAACCTGACTGCTGGCATAAAAACAATTGTAATAAAATTGCTGAGAATAAAGGAAAAGCATTCAGATGCAAGTTTTGGGGTTTTTATTCCACAGTAAATAAAAAGTAAGAAGAGGCAGATGGAGTCTGCCCTCTTTAGGAAGAAATAATGCCCTTCCCTTCCACTTATTTCTGACTGTTACTGATCCTACTGTCCTTGCTGCTCAATTATTCCCAAGGCAGAAGCTTCACCAGCGCCATCAGAAGGAATGCTCAAGCACAGAGAGAGATTTTTGGGTTGTGCTGTGCAGGGCCAGGAATTGGACTTGATGATCCCTGTGAGTCCCTTTCAACTTAGGATATTCTATGATTTATACATACATACACATATATACATACACACACATTATATACCTATGGATATCTGAGCTTTCCAAGCAGGGTTGCAGCAGCTTCAAGTCCCCTTCTCTGATGATCCTTTCCCAGCAGGACAAACCTGCCCCTTCTACACACAGTTGCAGAGGAACTTCAGAAACACTTCTCCCTAGGAAATGTGCTCATGTCAGCTGCTCACATTGGGAAATGATTTCTTGCAGGAGATTTAAGCAAATCTATCAAACCTCATTAAAAAGAAATATGAAAAGTACAGATTGCTTTTCAGCTGGGACAAAAGGGGACACATGGCCAGAAGCAGAGATGGGGGCAGGAATAAGACTTTGCAAAGCAGAATGCAGTCATTTCATCCTGAAATGACTGCAAAGCCACGTTATCCATCTTTGAAGGGATGTCACACTTTTTCTTGGTCATTCATTTATTGGCAATTTTTTTGATATTTAGAAAATTGTTCTACTTAGAGCTGTTTTTGATGTAGAATTACCTGTATGCCACTGCAGAACTACTTCATTGCCCTAGCTTCCAAATCCCTTTAGAATGTTTTTCCTTCCTCTGAATGAAATAAGGGACAAAGGCAATATTAAATTTTTCATGACACAATATTTTCATTAAGTATCACAAATATAAAACACTTGGATCCTCAACTATTTTTGATTCAAGCAGAAATATATTTACTCTGACAACAAAAACAAAAGCCTATCCTTAAAAAGCAGTGTGACAAAATAGATCTATATATATATATAGTTGTTTTTCATGAAGACACCTCTTACAGTTTGTCAAAAAGTGTGTAATATTCTTACAGTGCAGAACAGTAGGCATGGAAGAGCTTCCTAAATCAAAGATTCTTAATAGAAATACTGTTTAGGATAATTCATTGTTTTCTTACTAAGTCACAACATGAAGTAAGAACCCCCTAAAACTGCAGTTTACAGAAGAAAATAAGCAGGAGCAGTACCATCATTAGTGATTTACATTTCTGAAATTGTGAAGAATTACATAATGAAATTTTTCTTTTACACCTGAATGAATAAATGAATATACGTATATATACTGAAAACAAACAAGCTCAGATTCATGTTAAAAGAAGGAAATTGAGGAACCCTAAATTTGGTGATGAACAGAAAAGTTCAAAGAAAATCTTCCTGCTGCGCCTACAATGCCCATTTAAACATACAATGTCTTCTCTGGTCACAGGGTTTGATTCTGTCCATCAACACCCACTGCAATACTCAGCATCTGTGAGAGACTCAGCTATCCAATCTCATAAAGTTCCTCCAAAGTCAGGGATTAAAAATATTGTTCAGCTCACAAGGCAACCACTGTGAGAAGCTCTCTAACATTGTAGAAAAGATCTGTAATCCTGGGAAACTGTCATGTCCGTTTCAGATCTAACAGGAAAATATTGGGATTAAAACCTTGGAATGAGATTTCCAAATGGGGGAAAGCAGCTGGATTCATCTTTTCAGAGGGAATTTTTCTAAAAGGGTGATTCCTAGTGCTTCACAATGAACATACCTCTGTCCCCAGCATGCCACTAACTCAACATGACTCCAGCTGATGATGATACCCTGACCCCAGCTCACAGTTGGATTGGAGTGGAAACAAATACAGAAAAAAACAAAAGGAAAGGTTTGTTCTGATTTTGTGGAACTAAGTGAAAAGAGGACCAAATAACCGGTTGTAAAAAATATAGCTGGATAATGGTAGTTGAACAGAAGGAATGGGGAAAAAAACATTGAAGGGAGTAAGAAATAAAAGTGTTTAGACTAGAACCAGTTGTTCAATCACACTGAATTTCAGCATTAAGGCAACTTAATGTCTTTTATTACCTTCATAATAGAAATATAAAAATATAGACCCATAAAAACGGAAAAATGAAAAAAAATATATATACGTATGTGAATGCATATATAATAAATACAGATGATAGATAAATAGCTATATTGATACAAATGGAAGAAAAATATTAATTTGTAGTCAAGAACAAATACAGTACACCAGATTAGGTGTAGATCTTCACTGGTAAAGGGTTTCACCTAATGTTCCCAGAAAGAGAGTTTCAAGAGTTCAATGAAGCTTGATTGTTTCTTTTGCTGTTTGAATCTGTTAGTGCTTTACATGCACGTGTTGAATATGTGGCTTATTTTCCAGACAGAAAACATTTTCCTAACTTGTTTAGGAAAAATGACTGTCTGAAAATGCCTGGCTTTAACAAAGATGGGGAAAAGGATGTTGGACCATCTGTTTGTACATTATTTGTGCTTATTTTGCACCTGCAAGAAAAAACCAACTCAGTTCCCACGCTTGCCCAAAAAAGAACCAGCCCATAAACAAACAACAGGCTTACATGTGGAAGAGTTAAAAACTGACCTAAAGTTTCCTGATAGTCTTGGCAAACTAATATCCAATGACTTGCAATGATTTCAGATCCAGGAGGAAATGCCCGGCTGCATCTAGACCACATCACCGTTAAACAGGTACCTCATCTGACTGCTCAGAAACCATCAGAAATCACCACCATGTAACAAAGACAGAGCACTTAATCAGAAATTCATTAGTTTCACCAAGCAAATGTGGTCTGGGGAAAGGATGTGCTAGGGACAATCACTAAGGATGAAGAGCTGAGAAAGATTCCCTGACCAAGGCAGAGTTTTTTCCATGCACAGCCATGAAGTTTCTGATCTAGTTTTACCCAGTCCAAACTCCAGCACACACTTCACCCACACCCTGTTCAGTCATTTTGATATTTACAGGAGCAAAGCATGGGGCAAGGGATAGTATTTATGAGACACCTGAATTATAGTGAGAGGCTAATACAGTTAAAGGAGATCTGAGTCTTCAATAAAGCCAGCACAACCAGCTAAAATTCAGTTATGAGTGGCCATTCATCCTGTCTGAAAGAGAAACATTCGAAGACTGTCAATGCCATGTTCACATGGGCCCAAGGGCAGGGAGATATATGGGTTTTAAGCCTTACCTCAGCTGTAGTAACTCTTAAATAACACTGACTCTCATAGATTTGGACTTTTTAACGGCACAGTATTTCATATGACCAAATTCAGAGAATGTTTTCATCATTTTTTGTTGCAACAAGTCTTATGCACATACTGGGAGTTTGGCTATGTGGCTGGGGTGTCTGGCTGTTTTCCATCAGTTAGTTATAAAACTGGCTGGTGCGAGCTACCCCACCTCAAAAGCAGCAGAGTAAAATCTCAAACCTTGTCTTCTTTGTTTAAAAAGTACTTATCATCTGTAGAGAAAACGTGGGATTGTTATGTGTAGACAACTAACATATTTGAATTAATTGGAGGTAAAATAAAACTCTGAAATAGAAGACATGTGAGGACTCTGAGGTAAGCTATATGCAATCAAGATGTGATCACCAAGCCCATGTATTTTATCTCTCAGTAGAACTGCACTGTTTTGTGTTTGGTGCAGCACTACTCAGGCCTGAGACAGGAAAAAAACAACTCAGACAGGAAAAAAAAGATGCTGGTTCTACACTATTTGTGAATTAATTAGCATGCTAAATAATGATGGAATTTAGCAACTTAAATGACAAATATCCGAGGGCTTCCTCCCCCAAACGTCCGATGTGTACATCCATCCCTAATACAGTTTCATTGTTTCAGCCTCCAAGAAAAACAGGATGCAATATGCCTTCTGTCTATGATAAAGTTTCCTAATACAGTACAGTAATGCAATTTATTTTCATACAGCATCCTGCATATAAAATATTACATAACCCTTTATGAGAAGATAATGCATTACAGACTCAGGCACATTACTGTCTTTCAGGAAGAAATTGAAGGATAATGTTGTGGGAAGGGATGGAGGAAATAGAAGCCGAGGTAAAAAAGTAGTTAAAAAAGAATAGTAAATGTACTCTTCTTGTGCCCTTATTATCTGCATGAGACTAGCAGAGGGCAAGTCAGTATTACTGCAGATGCAGTGTAACACAAAATGTTACATGCTCATAGGAAGGGATGGCTCTGATCCCGTGAGTTTATGCTATAAATAGATAAGCAGGATGACAAGGTGAGTCACAGAAGCATCATGTGAATTCCCTGAGATCAAACAGGGAGCTCCAGGTTCAGGAGAGGAATGAACATGGATGTCAAATGTTCCAGATGGTGCATAGTCCAAAAAAAAATCATAGATGGACCAAAATTGCAGACCCAAACACCTTATGTGGTCTGGGTACACTCACCCTGGATTCAAATTGTTGCATCTCAGAGCCAGAATTGAATGCTGCAATTTGAAGGCTTAAAGCAAGCAGAGAAACAAGGTCTTTGTGCAAACTCTATGCTAAAATAGGGAGATTTTAGATCTGAAAACCAAAATTCCATGCAGGAGAATTTGCTTATTATTTGGAGCACTGGAGTGCACGTTATTCTTGATTCCCTTCCAGGAAATATGAGTAAGCCAAAGCTGAGGCTGTGGCTAATCTGGAAGCAGACAGGTAGGGAGGGGATAGAGGTGTTGATGTGCAGCAAGTCTTGTGGGGGTTGCAAGGAAAGGAAAGAAATTAGGTGTATGCTCCAAATGAGGGGAAGGCACCTCTGACCAAAGCAGTATCAATATATTTATAAAACATAATTACAGAACCTCAAAAATCTCACTATTTCAGTTTAAGAGACAACAAATGGAAACAAACCTTGCCCAGAGGGCTTAATACTACTATGGGCCCTGCAAAAGTGTAAATAACTTATAGGAAAAAGAAGTTCCTAGGGAATCTGAACTTTCCATTGAGATGTGAGTCCTTGCCACCATTCAGAATTCAACCTTAGGTAAAAACCAGTTAAGGATATAAAGGCTAGAGGAAATACAGGGCTGTGTACAACTACAGCGTGACAGGTTTTACTACCATTATGGGTACATGAGCCACTGAACATATGTACTCCAAGGGAGGAGATAAGAGGATCTTAGACACACTGTTCTCCTCCTGGAAATCCACCTCTTCAGTGTGGTCTTTTTTTTTTCAAAAGCTCAAGGTCTTCTGGAAATTGTGATGATGATGAAAGCTGGGATTCTGCCATGACTTCCTGTGTCACCTTGGACAATATATCTAGATGTGCTCAAGGGGTTGGAAGCAGGCAAACAGGAGCTACTCTGCCTGTGCTCTGAGCCCATGGATGTGAGCCAGCTTCCATCTGGGACCCATATGCCCAAGGGTCCCTGTGCTGAAGAGATCCTCTGCTTCAGGAGTCTCCGGATATTATTTTATCATGGTGACTCCTCCAGCAGAAGTTACTGTCCCAGTAGTAAGGCACATACTTATGGATAGGCACATACTTGTGTCTTGGCCATCCAGCTCCCATTTCCATATCCCAGTGTATGCCTACCTTTGGTGAGGTTGAAGCTGAGATGCTGAACTGTGAAATGGAGCAGCTGATGCACGAGCACATCTGCTGAGCCAGATGTAGGGGCAGTAATCTCTGGTAGAAGTGTAAAGCAGACAGCTGGTGGCAGTAAAGTTTGAAGAGGCCACAACTAGATTCACCCAAGAAAGACTGTCAAAATCCTAATTAGCTCACTCACAATGAGCTAATGCAGCAATACGACTTCTGCACCACAGCTGATTCTGGCTGCACCCATCTGTGTAAACATGCTATAAATCTCTCTTTGATTTTTCCTCCATCTGTGAAATGAGAGCATATGACATTTTTAAAGTGTTTTCTCTCTCTATTTTAGGTCTTCAGGACTGGACTCTCACTTATTGTAGCCTTGCTCATTACTATAACAGTGGGAGAGATACTTAATAGCTGTCATAGCTGGGCATTCTCATTGAATTCAAAGGCAAAACTGACATTGACTTTAATCGAAATCAGAAAGGACATTCAGAAGCCCATGAATAACTCAGTTTCTTAGAACTACGTGAATTGTTAATATGATAATGATTCAAAGTGCTGTAAGATTGGGACCGTTTTCAAATGTGCAGATTTGCACAAGCCTAATCTCTGGATGTTTACAGATGTATTATGTGCTTATGAAAATCCAAGCAGCTCTTGTGCTCTTAGGATAGGAGTATATATAGCACAGCCTGCACTTTAAAGAAAGCATAGCTGGCAGAGTCTTATGAACTTTAACCCTCAACCCCTTCCTCATGATACCTCCCACATTCCCCCCACCCCTCTATCTTCAGAATTCAAAGATAAGTAGTCAGAAAGGATAAAAGCATGGGCCAAAAGCTGAAAAAGAACATCAGAGTTGTGCTGCCTTTCTGCACAGCTGCTGGCATTTGAGGTAGGGTTAGGGCAAGTTTTGGGGCTGAGGAACAGAGAGATCACAGCACTGCAGCTGGAAATGAGATCCCAAAGCAAAGGGTGGGGAGCAAAGGGAATGTGGTTAAAATAATTTTTGGTATGGATACTGCCTGAAGGAGCATAGGCATACGGAGTACTGCTAGGCTGAGGCTTAAATTCATCATTTAGAGAGAGAAAGGTGGAGCCATGAGCTCCAATTAGAGTGTGAGTGAAAAGTGGGCTGCAAAAGCAGAATGATAGGAAAACAGGACGGTGTTTTCATGAGTCTGTCTTAGCCATATTTTTTGGTCCTTTCTAAAGCTCAAGTTAAGGTTAGGTTTACTTTTAAGTTTAAAGCTGAGAGAAGAAAATGAGGCAAGAACTTCACTTGGAGGGAGGTGGCAAACAGCCTGACAAAAGAAAGAGTAGTCTGTAAAGACTGGAAACCTTGCCTGGGAGACTTTTTCCATGTGGTCAATGACCATAAGACCGTACCCAAGGCTCAGGTTACTTTTATACTTATTACCAGAGTTAAGCACCAAAGCAAGAGGGAGCTTGTACCAGCAGTTGGAATGCGGCAGAGAAGGGGATTCAAAGAGAACAAATAGGATGCCAAAAGAACTAATATGTGTTTATAGGGGGGAAGTATCTGTACACATGCTTGAGGACCCAGTCTAATGCCTAGGGGTGTTAGTGGTTGAGGAAAGAGATAACTGACAAATCCAATTGCCATGGGATTGGAAAGCAGTTGCCAAAATAAAGGGTAGGATAAAGGGAAAATTCTTCTGTCAGAAGTTTTTTGTGTAGGCACACACTAGGAAGCTTTGTGTAAGGCTCAGCCTATAGGTAGGGTTCAAGCTAGGGTTGCCACTAGATTTGAGAGGAAGAGAGTTCTAGCTGGAGTGTGGCTGCCAAAGGAAAGCACAGGATGCAAGGAGAATGTTTTTGCAAGAGATTTCTGGTTATGGGTATTGCTAGCAGTAGAGTTAGGACTGGTAGAAAGAAAACCAAAATTAGCAGCAGTAGAGGGATTAGAAAGGAGATGGCAGTGGGAAAGGTGGAGTACAGAGAGAACTTGTTGGCATGAATGTCTTGGTGTGGCTGCCAGCTTGGGGCCAGGTCCAAGGCTCAGACCAAGGAGAGCTGAGAGCTCCAGATGGATGGAGGCTGGCAATGGTTTGTCAGGGATAGGCTGTGGTGCAAAGAGACCTTGGTGTGAGAACTTTTTCATTGTAACACTGGCTGGAGACCCTTGTTTTAAGCTCAACATCTAGCTAAAGCTTGTACTGGGTTAGAGAAAGTCATCTTTCATACCATGAAGAAGCAAGAACTATTGCTTCATGGAAACTAGCCATTCCTTCTAAATTTGTGCCCAATGTTTATATTGATGTCATATTTCAATTAAATAAAAATTATGTTAAAAAAGTAAACTATTTACTATTAGCACCATCAGATCTTGTAGGCCACAGAGCCCTGTCCTCTTTCTTACAAGTACAATCCATTTACCCTGTTATTTTTGAGAGACATAAACTTAGAATAAACACCCAAGATTTTATTTTTCTCTCTTTTTCTTCGGTGCTGCTTTTGGCTGGTGCAGTGTTAATTTTTTCTACAGTAGCTAGTATGTGTCTGTGTGGATTTTTGCTGGAAACAGAGATGGTCTTGTTATTGCTGAGCTGGGCTTACACATCATCAAGGTATTTTCTGTCCCTCACCCCACCCCACTGGCTGGGGAGCACAAGGAGTTGGGAGGGGGCAGCTGACCCCAAGTGACCCAAGGGGTATCTCATCTGTTGTGGCATCCTGCTCGGTGTATAAAGCTGGGGGACAAAAGAAGGAAAGGGTGGATATTAAGAGGGATGGTGTTTGTCTTCCCAAGTCACCATTACATGTGGTGGAGCCCTGCTGTCCTGGGGATGGCTGAACAGCTGCCTGCCCATGGGAAATGGTGAATAAACTCCTTGTTTTGATTTGCATGTGGTCTACCTATTAAAGTATCTTTATCTCCATCCATAAGCTTTTGCACTTTTGTCTCTCCTCCATCCCACTTCTGGGGGAGTGAGCAAGAGGCTGCTTGGTACTTGGCTGCTGGCTGAGGTTCAAACATGACACTAAAAGTGTTACTATTGCAAAACAGCAAGCAGAAAAATCCTTTATAACTCTTTATGTCAACTAGTGAAGAAATAAAGAGTATTGAACAACACTGTATGACTCCCATGTAGTAAAGAAAAATAAAAATCCCTGGCCTGATTCAGCAAAGGAAAAGCCCTGGAACTTATTCCCATTTATAGATTAACTAAAAATTAATTTTATATATTTGTTAAAGAACTATTTAGAGATGAGTGATAGGAAATCTAAAATAATCCACTCCACTCTAATACAGATTAATCAAAAAAAGTTTAGCTTGTTTACATTTATCACATTCATGACTTTTTGTTTCATCATTTTTTTGCCCTCACTTAGCATGTGAGGCCTGAAAAATCACACTCTGTGTGATCTACCCTGTGAGGTAGAGCAGCATTTCCTTCCTTTCATGAAAGAAAGTCAATGCTAGGAGGAAGCCAAGTTAGTTGTGGTTACAAGACTTCAAAGCACATGCTTCCAATCCAGTTTCTAATTTCAAACCTTTCTTAGATGTGGCCTGGGACTTTCAACTGCTCATTTCACTCCTTGGGTTTACAGTTTAGCTTTCTGGAAGCTAAACCTTAATTACAGCCTCCTGCTATTATGAGTCAACATCAATATTGGCAGCACAGGAGGCAGTACCAGGATGATGAGGGTTTCATGTGGGTATGGAGCAGGTTGGTGATGGGAATGGGAGCGGGAACAGACCGACCTCCTACTATTGTGATTGGTGGACTATTTTCACAAAACAGGTTGGTATAAACTCCAACATGGCTCAAAGTTTCAGACAGAGAGGTGGCCTCTCTTTAATCAAATGTTTCTACACTGCTAGGACATTCTCCTTGAAAGAAATAACTATTTCTTATTCATCAATTTATCAATTACACCCTTTTCCTAGTCTGAATGGGCCTTGAGTCCACACCCTGGTTCACCTCTCTTCAGGACACTCAGGGGGAAAGGGATGGAACTCTGAGAAGTGCTCCAGGTTTGCTGCTGCCCTGCCAGGCAGTTGTCACTGGGCTAAGTCATCTTCCTGGAGGGGCCCTGATGGATTCTTTGCCAGTCAGATGTACAGGTGATTTACACTTGGACTGTCTCGAAAAAGCCATCCTAAGCAAAAAGGTGAGGAAGGTTTTCTTCCCTCAGTACTGTTGATTTTTCATATTTGCCCACCTGTACGAATATTATAGTGATTCTGCAACAGCACTGAACAAAGCAATTCAGCTGCCCTAACAGTCTCCATTATTATTTACTCTGGGCTGTTGTAGCCAGAATTAAAGTTAGGCCTGCGTTTTATTCAGCTCTAATAATTATGTTTATTCTGTAATATTTATTTATATTTGTATCCTTTATACATTATTTTGCTTGTATAACCAGCTGTTTTACAGTCAAGGACCTCATTGCAATGAGCTATAAATCCATGCTGCTGGCCCTTGGGAAAACTGGCAAATTAAACTTTGTGTGCATAGACTTCAAAATGATGAAATCTATTATACCTTCCCTTCCCACTGATAAATGACAGTGGGTTTACTTGCTGAGTACTTGCTTATGAAAGGCTACTGTTTATTAATATCTCCCTGCATAAATATTAACAGAGCAAACCTATAGGAAAAAATATGTGAAGGGTCATCTTTAAATTGCAAAATGTCAGGCTATTCAGCACAAATGTCTGTGTCTCTTTCTGTCTGGAGACTTAAACAGCCTCATCACCATAGTCTCTGGACGGTGCACACAAGTGTGACATGATTAGCATCTGTCATGTGTAGGTCTTTCTAGTCCTTCTGCTCTCCCTGGGGAGAACAGTCAAGGATTTTTCAAAATATACGGTGTGTACACTGTGCTGTGTGTTTATATTAGCAAAGTCAAGGTCAAAGATCTGTACTTCACTCCCATCTTTTGCCTCATTTTAAGGATGCAACGCAGAAAGCAGGGCTATTTGTGCCAGATATATATGCTCAGACACTTTAGCATGTTTCTTTAATTGCTCCTATTAAGAATGTGAACAGGAACTGAATAGAAAGTGGTTCAAATGCCTTTTATTTCTTAGCATGCCGAATATCACTTGTCTCTTCTAATTTCATCTCCTTTTCATGGTACAGAATAGTAAAGATTTCTGTGGAAAGAAACAAACATTTTCATAATCTAAGGGTCATTGGTATAATAAGAAATGTAAAGATTCCCACACAGCCATTATAGTCTGTTGTGTCAATGCTATTAGGCACCTTTTGTCTGGGAGTTATTGACATGATAGATTGCAACAGCTCTTTTGAACATTTTCTCACATAAAGCAAAACCAGCAAAATTGCTTCAGGTGTCCTTTAGAGGAGGCACTAAACCTAGGATTCTTCTGTCCCTTTCAGTCCTGTCTGAAATTAAAGGTTTGATGACACTTGCTAAATGTATTTGAGGATGACCCTGCCACTTCAGACAGCATTTTTTCCTTCTCAGTGTCTCTCCTTGCCCCACAGAGGGACCAAACCTTTGCTGTTGGAGTGGGGCTGTCCTTGGCTGTTTCCATGACTACTCCCTCGGCAGAGGGAAGGATGCAGGGACAGATGCCAGGATTTAAGGAAATAAATATGCTTCCACCTTCTCTCACTCTCTGCTGATGTGTTGTCACCTGGCACAAAGGACACCCCCAACCCCATAGAGCAAAAGCAGCTCCCTCCTTTTTCCCAGTTCACCAGCTACAAGCACACTGGGACCTTTACTGAGGGCTTTATCATTTTTCTCTTCCTAATATAATAATAATAATGATCACAAAAAGCTCTTTCTATTCGGGAAGGGGATATTTAGTTTTGAACCCTACTATTCTTCATCAGGGAAACAATTTTGCACTAGGGAAAAAATCCACATTTGCAAAAAATCTCAGTGAGGATCCACAGCACAGGTACTAGGACCCTGAGGACTCCTTAGTCCTGGTAATTTGTAAGAGCTTTGTGACAAAAGCAATTTAACCACCACCTACCAATATCTCAGTGCAGAGGGTACACATTTGCACCCCAGCAGCTGCCACTTTTTCTGTAATCCTGTCAAGGAGAGCAGTCACAGAGAATGAATTGACCTTGGGCTGTGCCATAATCAACACCCCAGGACAGGTCTCCCCAGTCCTCTGTATTCAGCTCTGTCTCTGTCCTCGTAGTGAAAACAGACACTAGAGGTAATGGTGATGCTGCCAAGGCCATCAAGTCCTTTGCTCCAAAGAGCTTGGAGAGAATATGGAGATGTGTGCATGGACAGTGTGTGAAGCAGTCACTGCATTTTCACCACCTATTCAGGGAGTGCCTGGATAGTGCTTTAGAGAATAGCTTTAATTGGCTTTTTTGCCCAGCCTGAGGAATGGAGGGGAAACACTTTCAGAAGGTAGTTTCTGTTTCTCATTTCAGTTTCTTGAAGAACTCTGCATTGGGATGTTTCTGAACACCAGATGAACATGAAATGCCAGTATTTTGGCCTTTTATTGTGCATTCTCTTTGGGCCCTTTTGTTTCTGAGATAAGCAGGCCAAACCTGTACGCAATATTTAAAATTATGGTATCACTGATTTGTATAAGGACATATTTTCCTTATTGTCCTATTTTCTCAACCATTTCACTTTGTCCTTCTCAGTAGGAAGTGAGCAGACATTTTCACTGACCTGTCCAGGGAAACTGAATTCTTCCTCCTGAGAGGGCATGACTAATCCTGAGCCAGTCACTATGCTCAAGTCGCTGAGCACACCTCTCTCACAGTGCATTATTTTTTACCTTGCCCTTGCCTACACTTTGACTTTTCTTTAGCTGACATGGAAAGCCAGTCTTCAGAGGAGAGAAACTGGAGAATCAGTGGTCAAGAGACAAGTGATATGTGGTTACATTCCACCCACTGTCTACCATGCAAGTCCTGTGTGTAAAGGAAAGGATGTGGGGAGAGGAAAACACTGAGTATTCATAAAGTAGAGAGCAAGTTCAATGGATCAGACACCTTCCCACTTGCCTTGTTTTATAAACTCTTTTGGTTGCTACCAGCTTTTCCCTTCCACATCAGTGGCAACTTATCCCTGACAACATTTTACAGTCTGCACTTTCACGCTCCTTTCCCCCCTTCACTATAAAAAGCTCTCTGTAAATTTATGCAAAGACTTTATAATTCACTGAGTCTTAAAAGCAAGAAGAATCTCCCTGTAGGTCATCAAATCCAGGCCCCTGTCAGCTTTGGCATATTAAACAGTGCCTTAAAAGGCTGCTCAAACTCCTTATTGGTACTAATGGGTTCTTCTGCTTCAGTGGCTCTTATCAGGAAGCTGTTGTTGCAGGTTGATACCTGTGAATAGGTGAGGAATATTCCCACAGCCTAGCCATGGTCAGTCTCAGCAGGGTGATGCACAGACCTGCGCATCCAGTTTCCATTCAGCTTCCCCGCCCACAAGACAGGAGGAAGAGGTTTGGATTAATTTAAGGAGTTCAGGTGCCCTGAGCAATGGCAGTGCTCCATGTGCTCTGCTGGTCAGACACTTCTGTGCCCGTGTCTAATACCAGGTCTTTCTAATCTGTCCATATAGGTAGCTTTAGGGCCATCACTAAGCCAGGAGCAGAGCCAGAAAATAATATTTCTGAACTATGGTACAGAGTTTCTATCTGTCCATAAAAGGATTACAAAGTTTGACATAGTCCTGACCTCTAGTTCCTAAAAAGTGTGAAATAAATAATAATTCTATGTGCTAAATTTCAAGGAGTGCAGCATGTAGGGAGTGTAAGGGCATTCAGTAGTGTGTATTTTCACTGTGCAGTGAGGGCATTGCTGAACTCCTCCAGGCTCCTAGAGCTCCCCAGGCAGCACAGCAACAGAGGGACAGTCTGTGTCAGGAACTCGACTTTAATGATATTTGTGGTTCCCCTCCAAGTCAGGGCATTCCACAATTCTATGATATAATCCTTGGTCTCTTGCTACACAAAACATCTGTGATTTTTCATTGTCTTTTTCTAGCCAGGGACAGGTGGAGGTGAGGGACAGAGTGAAATCAGGCTTCCCTAACATTTAGAAAGGTCAGCAGGAGAGAGAAGCAAGGATAGAATAAGGAGAGGAAATAAGAATAATTAATGCCTAATGCAGTTCCCTTCCCAAAGACCAGGCAGCAAGGGCAGCTATGACAGCTGTAACATTTCCATTTCCTCCTGCTCTAAGTAGTGCCACTGGGGTAGGTGAAGGACAGCAGTGGTCTTGGAAACACTGCAGCATGTAAATTCAGTTAGCATGACTGCAAAGAAAACCAGCAGTGAGCTACAAGGGCTACGAGTGAGATGTCACAGGCAGCCAGCACAGACACAAAGAGGCAGCAGATTTTTGTGCACGATAGTTTTGAGCTGGCATTTTCAGTCACATTTCCCTTATGAATAAAATGGTAGGATGTGCTGAGAAGCCAAAGACTGCAACAAGGAAGCAGAAAGCAACCTGTCGACTGTGCAAGGACTGAAAAGCAAAACTGCAGGCTCCTGCCATCACCTTTACCACAGTTAAACACTGTTTAGGTCTGACATTGAACTGACCCTCTCCCTCTTCCCCACTCACTCGATTTCCAGCTCCAGAGAAACAAAATGGAACTTTGGGCAAGGGTGGGATATTAGTGGGAGAAATTAAAAAATGCAGAAGTGGATTGACCTATTGTGAATTTGCTAACTTTCTCACATACTTGTGTCCAGCCCAGCTCTCAGTTCCCTTCACACACAGAGGATAAAGTAGGCCCCCAAGGCAGGGCAAGTAAATACCCCTACTGAAACTCATTTTTCTCCAATAACTATGAAGAAAGTTTGTGATGAGTGTTTCAGACTTTCATGTTCAAATTTTAAATGTTTGGTACTCAAGAGAGAAAAATCTGAACCCAGAAACAAACGAAAATAATGTAGAATCCATCAACTCCTTGCGTTGTCACAGCTGAAATGCAGTTCCTTTGCCTCATTCCCAATCTCACTCAAAATGAGTAACTCATGAGAGGAATATGATAGCAAAGAAAGGAAGCAGAAAAGTCATATGTCAGACCAGCTGAACCTTATCACTGCAGTAACCACGGGGTATAAGCAGCTCTACAGGGAAAAAAAAACTAAGAGAGAATTCATATGTGCACCATGTGCACAGCAGAAAGAAAAGAAAAAAGACAAAAGAAAAAAGACAAAAGAAAAAAAGAAAAAAGAAAAAAGAAAAAAGAAAAAAGAAAAAAGAAAAAAGAAAAAAGAAAAAAGAAAAAAGAAAAAAGAAAAGAAGGAGGAAAGAAGGAAAGGAAGAAAGAAAGGAAAAAACTAAAGAAGGAAAGTAATGTTTTAATATAGGCATCCAGTTCTGCCTACACTGGGGGTCTCATTCTCCACAGCATAGATTCATGTGTGCTCATTTACACTTGAGCTAAGGGAAATCCTGAATAAGGACTAGAAAAAAATGGATGCACTCACTATATCAAAGGGACATTTGCTGGGTGTCTATGAGCAAGATGTGTGATCTTCTCTCTGTGACTTATTTTCTCTCCCAGAAATAGTGATGTGAATTCTGATACAAACACTATAAGAATTTTGAATAATGCTCGCCTATTTCTGTAGTGAGAACATTCTGCACCCTGTATATACTGTTTCTGCATAAGAATAAATAAATAACCAGTTATATGGCTGTAAAGCTTGTAACACGCATTACTCATCATGAAATAATTTAATGGCCTGTGATAGCACAAAGGAAAAAGGGTTCCAGTCTGCAACAAGTGTATTCACAAACCAGGTCTTCTGCTTGGAGCTCTTTTGCCAAGAATGTAATCAGATTCTTACACAAACACTTTGAGGAGTTCCTTGTAAAAGCTTGAGGACAGAAGGATAAATATGTGGTTGATATACTCCTAATCTCAAGAGGGTGGTAAAAACACCTCAAACAGAGTGTGTCTGCTTTGTTTCCTTAAAGTAATACGCTCAAGGAGGTGAACAAAGGCAAAGAAGGGCAGTGACACCCTAACTCTCAAGTTCCCACTGCAACAGCTGAAATTCCATGAATCATCCTATCAGTCACCATAGAGCAGACAATACAGCTCCTCTCAATGCAAAAATCCACACAAATCAAGCAAAGGGCAAAACCCCAAACCAAGCAGAGTCAGATCAAAAGTAAAGCAGAATTTGGCTTTGTGATTGCATATCAACCTTCTGAAACTTCAAGTTTAGGAGAAAACAACATTTAATAAAAAACAATAAAAACCAATTCATTTAAAAAAATCAGGAAACAGGCAACAGAAGCCAAGCCAAGCTGGAAATTCCATATCTGATGCAACATCCTTCAGTGTTACAATGCTGCCCAAGACCCTAATGTGCAGATACTCACTAATGGAAAAACTTGTGGATTGCTTAGATCCAAATAGGGGAAATGACTGATTTCCTCTCCCCTTCCTCCAAACTATGTAGTGCATAGGAATGCAGCATCCTGCTTCTTGACTGAAATTCCCAGAAACTGAGCTGTCTATAAATAAAAAGCCTGGTCATTTTCTCAAGAGGACTAGGCATGCAGATGTTCCCTGTGTTACAGCATCACGTCATGTGAGGGTTAGGCTTGATTCCTTTTCTTTAGCTTTAGAGCCCAGTAAGAAGGAAACACAGAAACTTAAGGAAAAAAGCAAAAGCAAAAGCAAACTAAACCAACCAACCAACCAACTAACCAAAAATCCTCTGCAAAACCACACAAAGAAGCTAAAAAAAAAAAAAAAGAAAAAACAGAGTTTTTTTTTTAAAAAAGCTAAAGCCTCATTCCCATTACATTTGATCTCTCCTGAGTTGGAATATCATCCCCCTGGGGAGCCATGGCTGGGACCAAGGTTCAACTACGCACTGCTGAATGGGAAAAAGCATCTCTTGAGCAGCTCTCAATGGTTCCTTTCTACTGCTAACAAGGATGTTCAAAAAGGGAGAAAAAGGAATTGTGATCTCCTTAAAGACTGCCACGGAAGATGCAGGAGGTGTGAGGGTTTTCAGGTGTCTGCTGAGTATTGGGAGAAGGCCTTAATTATGGATTTTCCTACATTGTAGGGATAGCAAGATGGGCTTTCTATTGAAGGATTGCTGCTACTCAAATTGAACTTAGACTGCTAGTAGTCAAAGAATTAGTATGAGTTTACTCAAAAGGAGAGGATAAACAGGGCTGAGATTAAAGACCATTCTCCATGTGGAGGTCCACTGAGAGGATATATCAAATGGGTTGGACAGCAAATTAAAAAGCAAATTATTCCCCTCATGAAAAGTGACAATCAAAACTCCTTGGAATTGGGATATGTGTGATGCAGTAAAGGATTTATGGATTTTAATGACTAGTGTCTTTGGTGTGACATAAACTTAGGTCAAATGAGATAATGACTGCTTACATTAGCACAGATTAGCTTGGTTGGAGCATGGTGATAATAATGCCAAGGCTGTGGGTTCAGTCTCTGTATGGACCATTTACTTAAGAGTTGCACTTGATGATACTTCTGGGTCCTTTCCAATTCAGAATATTCTGTGATTCTGTGATCTTTAATTGGGTTTATGCTCCTAAACAGCTGCATTAAAGCTAGTGTAGGAAATATTGTTTTCTTTCCCATTAAAACCAGCAAACTGTAAATTTTTTACTCCAGTTCTGAGCATATGCACAAGTATTATAAGAAGTAGATCTTAACAGCTTATTACCAAAAAGTTAGTCTGACTTAGCAGGAGCAAATGAAGATCTATCAGAGTGTTCTTTTCAGGGCCAGATTGTTCTCCTCCACATTGTTAAATATGCTGGTTTTCTTATCCACAAAGTATCTCATTCATATCCACATTTGGAAGCCTTGACTGAGTGCCCATCTTACACAACACTTAACACTTATTGGATAACTAAAGAATTACATCATGCATATCCTACAGTGTCATTACAGGCAATGCTGTCAAATATTAACTTGTCAAATGCCCTACAAAACAGCTTCATGGATGTCTTTCAAACACACTCTGCTTCAACTTCCTCGTTATCTACTCCACAAACCTTTCCAATATAACTCATAAATTCATTACAAGGTTAACTGCTCTTCTTACTTCATTAACTGAAACAACATGATTTTTCTTGTGCTTTAATAGAAGATTCAATTTAATAAATTAATGCAATTTATTTCATTCATAATCATAGACAAAAAGTATTCTTATGACTACCAAATCTAAAATATTTTCAGTAAGGCTGATCAAAATAATTTCCTGTTTGTACAGCCTTTACTGCAAAAAACTTTACTATAAACAACCAACATTTTAGTACAGTCAGTGTAGGAATAGTTGACCTACAACAGCCTGTTGAGGAAAATATTAGAGGTGAAAGGGGATTAGAGAGATCTGGCTCTGCTGCAGTGGGCCTTGTTGCTAAATTCATCAGATGTTTTAGAGAAAGCCTACCCATATTTGCCTGCAAGAAAATATTATGGCAACAGTTTTTTTCTTTGCCTTTGTAATATGAGATACTCTGATAGTGTTCACTTCGTAGACAATATAAACCTGAGGATATCTGAAATCAGTGAAGTTTCACATGCAGCAAACAGAACTAATATCATATGGAGTTCTTGGTTTTCTGCCCAGAGTTTTCAGGTATGTGGCAACCCCAGAAACCAGTATCAGCAATAAAATTTCATGATATAAAACTCATGGGAACATTTCCCCTATTGCTGTAAGCTGTCAAAGCTCCATTTAAATCACTACAACAAGAGAAAATTTGACCCAAGGACTAGAAGCAACATACAATAACCTCCTCTGAGGATTCCTAGAAAAAAAGATTTATATTAAAAGAATTCACAAAATAAAAAGCAAGGTTTCATTTCAACCTCAGAAAAAAAATCTGAAATGAAAAAATGAAAACTCCCTCGAAGTTGATGCTACAGAGAACATATTTGATCTCTGTGGCCAAGGTGGACTTGACCTATGCATTCACGGCCTGAGATGGGGAAATTTAAAACTAAGGAAGGAGAATGGCAATCATAGTACATTTCTGGGGGTTATTAGTACATTCCCCTGACAACTTCTACCAGCTCTGTGTCTATGGGGATTTTGGAGCTGCTTAAATGCTCTTCCCACTCCTGTTCAAAGGATTGCTTTTAAAAATACTCTTTAAGCTGGCAATTTATACTGTAAAGAGGGATCCAAGGCCAAAAATGCATCCACATAATAAGAACTTGAAGCAATAATGTTGTCTGACCCCTTGGTTGCCACCATTAGATGCTGTTGTTTAATGCACAGTGAGTGCTTTATTTTGGGCTGGCTTGGCATTCCGCAAAGAACATTTGCAATGGTTATTAACCCCGTGTTCTACACTTCCACTGCAGCAAATATTTTTGGTAGATATTATATAATGGTAATGATACATTGTGGATGTAAATTTTTCTTGGGAGCTGACCTCTTACTCGATTAAACAAGTGGTAGGAGGTTATTTGCATGTGCTGTTTCAAGATCATCTTCCTCTTCTAATTCTGTATGAGAGATTGTTTCCTCTCCTACAGTGAAGGATATTAGGGAGCAGATAATTTAGATTCAAGGTCATCATCCTTCAAAGCAAGTGGCCTGAGCTACTGCAAGTAATCCTACGACATGCAAGGGAATTGCCTAATATGAGTAAGATTGCAAAATCAGGTCATGACTGGACTGACAGTGTTGGGAAACATGAGGTATTTCCTTCCCTTAAATAACCTTGTGGGATATTACACACCCAACCTTAACCAAGAATGCAACTGAGGAACTAGCATCAATTTTCCAAACTAGGTTTCCACGTAATGGTACAGTTTGTGGAAAATGCCACTACTTGCAGGCAGGATTAATTGCACTAAATAAAGGAACTGTCTAGTTACTGTTCATGCCAAACAACATGACATACTCACCTGTGAATTTTCCCAGCCTGGGACAACCACAGTGGTTTAAGCAACTCTTTGTTGCATTGCATGAGAATGTGAAAATGAGTCATGGAGAAAACCTACTGAGAACCTTGATTGAAAAGAAACCAAACAAAAATCACAGTACATTGCATGACTGGTGACATATTACATGTGACACAAACTTCATTAGAGCCTCATATAACCTGAGGGCTGTAATCTCTGTTCAGGTGAATGGCCTGAGCTATATATGTTACATGAATATGCATCAATCCTTTGAGGTCTGCAGTATTTGTGTTAATTAAAGCAAAGCAATGTTTGTAAGTCAGTTCATCAGGTGCTGATCATGCTGTTACAAACTGCAGAGCTCCATGTCAGAGCTGTACACTTTGTATATATGCAAAACACCCTGGGACAGTCTGTATTCTTAATTTCTCAAATTGTATCCTTTAAATGTAATTTGGTAGCCCAGCTGTGAAACCTACTGGATCACGGTTGTTTCTCTTCCTGCCCCATTGCAATGCTCCATGTGCAGCCACCTCTGGCGGGATTTTTGCGGGGTGTTTTCAACCAGCACAACCTTGTCCTGCCCCACAGAGCCCACGTACAGTTCCCCATAGCTAGTGCTGAGCCAGTAGCAGCACAACCTTTTCTCCTGGGCTACCCAACTTTATTCTTGCAGCTCGAGTGCTTCTTGGTTGTACAGTAGTGTGCAAAAAGCTAACGCTGGGATCTATCACATGGCACAACAAATAGCACAGACGGAATGTGGAGGCAGTGTCTGGTGGCAGCATTCCCAGCTCGCATCCACCTCGCTCCCCAGCTAGAGAGAGCCTCATCCTCTGCTACCAGAACCGGATCACTTCTATTTTCCTCACAAAAGTGAAGCGGGGTTATTAATAAATCTACAGCGTGTCTCAGCTGGCAGAGAACTCGTATGCTAATTGCAGTGCCTCCTTGCATATGGTCTGAAGTGCTGAGGTGGTGAAAGGCTCACCCTCTGTGTGTGTTTTGCAGTGCCAGGGAATGAGGCTGTGCAGCCCAATTGCAGCTCAGCTGTGCACCCAGCGAGCCAGCTGGGCTTGGAACAGCCTTGGATCACACGGGGCTACTGCACACCTCTGCATCACTGGCCCAGGCTTGCGCAGAGAACAGCCCCTTGCTTTGCTGGGATCTCAACCTCTCCCTTTGCTGTTTAGAATCCAGCCCAGTAATTCTTCCTGGGTACCATTCCCTTGGCTCTCCTTGACTTTTCATTGCATTGATTGGCTCCAATCCCTCTCTATTCAAAACTTCTGTCCTATTAGAACCAAGGCTTGCTGTTTTCTTGCTGAAGCCCTGATTTTACAACATCTTTACTTGTGGCATTCCCACTGAAATTGGTATGGATAAATCTGCACTGTCTAGTTGTTCCTCAGACTCTGCATGAAGCACAACTAAATATAGAAAAACACATATCCACAGAGGAAATAGTCCTTTTTTTTTTTCTAAAAAAGAGTAACCACCAATCCACACTACTGGTACTTAGCCAGAAATTTCCTCACAGGTGCAAAAATCATGTATCATAAATAACTGTTTAATTATGTTAAATTCCATGTATCAGGAATGTTAGTATAATATATCAATTTTTACTGAGAGAACTAATACTGAAAACCTGATTTTTCATTGAGAGGGGGAGCACAGTAGGAAAAAAGAAAGGAGAATGGAATTTCATTAAATTAACAGTGACTTAAATCAATAGTATCTCTTTGACTACAGTTTTTTTGAATGAAAGATTCACACTGTATTTTAGTTATATCCATTAGAGAAGTAGAAGAGAATTTTAGATCTGAATTTTTAATATCACATCCTATTGTTTCAAGACTACAGCTCCACATTTGACGTGTTTTGAAAGAATAGCATGAAATTATCTTAAAATGAAATATGAGTGTAATTACAAAGTGCTAAGCACTCTCCTAATGCACTTGTTGAATATACTATGCCAGCATAAAATATGTCACGATTGATAAAATTTAGAACATGCTTCAGTAATTTCACTTAACTCTTAAGAGCAGGATAGAATAAAAGAGCTTCTGTGCACATTCCTTGATGCAGTTATAAATGTTTCATTGTTACTTTGGGAGACTGGATTGATCTGCAGTATTTTAATTCTTTTTGCATCAGCAATGCTAGAGTAGATAGGGAATTTAGGCAAGTTAAAAATAAATGGTAATATTCTCAGATAGTGTAAATCAGCACTGAGATCAATACAATCATGTCACTTTACACTGGATTAAAATCTAAAGACATAGGCGCTAAATCACAGCACCCCCCTGCCCAGTTAGCTGCTCTGCCTGCAGATAGACAAGATCAGCATTGCTTTGCCCCTGTGAGAAACAATTTGACTCCCCTTGGCACATTTTTGTTTTACTAATTTGAGAATAGAAGCAATGAAATTATTTCACTATGACACTAAATGGAGAAAAACATTAAACTAAAATTTCCTTTGGTACATGAGGGTAGGTAGAACAGCAAATGGCACAGCAGCTGAGCTGGAGGTGAAATGCTGGGGTTTTGTGGCCAGAGGCTGGTGATGAAGAAGAGCATGGCCAGGGCCCTCCTGCCAGGCACCTGCAGGAGCCCCTGCTGGAAGGAGAAGCTCTGATGCTCCTCTCTGCCATACAATCCCTGCTGCGTCCATAGCAGGCAGCTTTCAAACTCACAACAGGGTTTGAAATGAAGTTTAATGAGCCACACTGTCCTAATTGAGGACATCCTTTCCACACACCTCAGAGTTGCTAGTGCCATGTTCTCAAACCAGTATCCAAATATGGGTGCATGGAGGAGCATGAGCAAAACCCTTCTTTATAAAACGAACCTGAGCGAGCAACAGCTAGATTGGATTACCGAATTATTTAGTTTGGTTTCTCCAATGTTTTCAAGCAAAAGGTATTTGCAAACAATACATTTTCAATGCTACAAATCAAAATATATGTGAGTTCCTCACCACAACTATCAAAAGTCTTCAAGATGTGCAATTTTGTCTTTGCTCACGCCCAGATAAAAAGTTGTACTGACCATTGTTCAGTATCCATTGTTCAGTCAGATAACAACAGGACATCATTAGAAACTGAAGTCCACCCGTAGGCTTTTTAATTTTTATAAATGCAAGTAGAATCAAATGTCACCACCATCTTGCACATCAGGAAAACTGAAGAAACAGAAAAGTTCATACTAGACTGGACCTCTAGAAATCATGTAGTCCAGGGCATTTACCATCTGAGCTTTGAAAGTCTGTGGGTGGAGATTTAATGATTTCCTGGCAGCCAGTACCAGTGCTTAACAAGTCACACTTTTTCCCTTTATATTAATGAGAAATTGCATTCTCCTTCTCCATTCAGAGGCTCTCAGAAGTGGAATCTAAAGCCACAGATCTCTGCTCCAACCTTTGAAGCGCAATATTGGCCATAAAATTTCACCCATTTATTCCAGCCAGTGTCAAAAATTTATTTCATAGAGTCATCCCTTTCAAAAAAAGATCCAGTCTTTATCTGCAGACATCAAAATTTCCCCTGGTTTCCTTGGCAAATTGCTCGAACAGCTAATCTTCCTCTTTCTTAAAACTGTGTCTTCTCATTTGAATTTGTCTGATTCCCTCTTTTAACTACTGGTCTCTTTCATTTCCCCTACCCCTAAACTAAAAGGCTATTTAGTTTTCATTATTTGCCCATGTCCTGTGATCGTGTGACTTAGAGGCACATTGTGTTATACAGGAGAGGCTACAACTGCCTTTTAACAAGATGAATATAAAAGGCTGAGGAAAATGGTCTCTGGAAAACAAGTGGTAATATTTTTACTTCTGTCTTTTTCACCTGCCAGGTGTGAGAGAAATTATTTGGGGTTTTTTTAGGTGCTGTAAACAAGCTTCCTTTCAGTGTGCTTTTTGTTGAATTAAACAGACTATCATCGTGGTATCTCTAAAGGTGTGGCATCTATCTTTGCATCTTCCCTAATTTTTCAATTGCTATTTTAACATATGGCTGCCATAACTGTACAGAATCAGTTTTACTACACAACAAAGAAAAAATGTTTCCCTTCTCCCCCTCATTCCTGTTTATCAGCCAAGGATAAACCTTTACAAGCCTCTTGGTAATTATTTCCTTTCTTTTTTTTTTTCTTTTTTAGCACATTATTTCATTATTCTGCATTCTTATAGCTGCTTGCAAATGCAAAATTATTTCCACAGTATAGCCCCTTATTTTAAACATATGGTGTACCATCTTTATCCCTAGAAAGTAGTTGCTTAATTCGCTATTTTAAAATGCATGTGTGTGAAAGGGAATTCTCCCTTCATCAATTAATTATTATTTACTTTTCTTTCCAATGTTGCTCCATTAATTTATTTCTCAGTACTGGCTTTTTATTTACTCCCAGATTATGAATTGAAATGTTAAATACTACTGGACAATGTATAGACACTCATCAAACATGATTAGAGCATTCAATTATCATTGTGGACGTCTGGGCAGTAAGGAGTTAATGTGTGGCTGTGCCTCAAACAACAATGGCCACTCAAGTGGGCAAGTTAAAGCAGGATGTGGCTGGGATAGGGGCTGTGTGGAGGTAGGGCAGCACCTTTCTGGGGATGACTTTCCTGTTCTGATCCACAGCACAAAACAGCACAGGCTCAAGAACAGGGTCGGGGAACAGGCAGGAAGGACCAAGGCACCAAGAGCACCAAAAGACCCTCAAAGCCCCTCAAACCATTTCCACAAAGGTCCAGGAGAACAGATTGCACATGCTCACTCATTTGCATGAAGAACAAGAAACTAATCTCAGGGTGGGGAAAATTGAGCTGTGCAAAGGAAACCCCACAACGTGCAGGTGGTGCCCTGTCACCTGGATTGAGGCTGGACCCTGGGCAGGTGATCTCCTTTCCTCTCCTATCTGATCTCACTTTAACTTCCTCTTTCTTCCCAATATATACTAATTTCCACGTTGAATGTGTAGTTTGCTAATAAAATTTTGTGATTTGTTTTTTTTTCCTGGACTTTTCTGGCCTTTGCCATTCTTTTACAATTATGGGCATCTATGAATCTTGGGTGCTCCCTTCTGTGTAATAGGAGGATGCTACACCCATAGATGACTATTATTTGAGACTTGCCAGTTAATTAGTGGTTAACTCATGCAAAGCATGATTTATTTGAAATTAAAGTATCTGGTGGAATTAAGGCAAAGTATATATCCATGGGCCAAAATTACCATTGAATATCAGATAGGAGCAATCATACTAAAGACTAATAATGATGAGCTTATAAATATGTATAGCCACATTATTATTATTATTTTGGAGCATTTCATTCTGCTGCTCTGAGAGAAATCAGTTCCCTGCTTTACTTCCAGATGATTGACAGTTCAAGGGTCACACATTGGTCTGTTTCTCTTCTTAAAGGAGGAAATCTAATTTTAGTCTGAAAGAGACTTAAAAAATCCTAGAGCAAGAGGTCATCCAGCTTTATTAACTGCTCTTTGGGCTAAAATCTTTGATGGAGAACTATGAATTTGGAGGTGCAAAAAAAGATTCCTGTAAAATGTTGATGCCTACCCAGATAGCATGTTAGATCTTAAGAGCACCACAAGTCATGTGAAAATAAAACGCACTGGTTTTATCAGAGAGTCTTTCAGGCAGCAGGAGGAAGGGGAAGGAACTTGTTCTTGTGAGCACACAATACATGGCTCCAGAAATATTGCTTTTGTTTCCCACTCTCAAGTACCAAAGGTGAGGAAGGAATTCCTAGAAATCAAAACTGTATTAGAAAAATCATCAAGTACACAGAGTCAGCAATCAACCCCTACAGAAACAAAGGAAGCTAAACAAAAATATAGATGCATAGGCAGAAGGTACTGATCCTTTACTGGTATAGGTACACATGGGGTTTTGTGGTGACAGTGAAGAAACCAGCAACACACATCATCCCAGAATAAGAGATGTGTAGGTAGCCATGTACAAAGCCTGCTGGAGTTATTGGAAGGATTACCACTGGCTTCAGATGAATTAGGCTACTTCTGCATGATCTGTAAAATTCCATTGATCTGTACCTCTTACACAGAAGTTCAGAGTCTGACATCCTCACGAAACCAAGCCATTGAATTGCACCTGAGTTCCTGACCTAGCTAACACGCTCATCTGAATGTAGATTCTAAAACAAGACTAAAATATTTCATGAGTATCCCTCTCTAATTTTACTGGCCTGGTGGTTAAAGGATACTTTTAAGATAGGGGAAGCCTAAATTCAAATCTGATATTTTTCTGATTTCAGATATAGAGATTTAGTGGTTAAGTAAGCTTGGAAAAAATAGCTCAGGAGACTAGTGAGATAAAATTCCAGTCTCTCTTTCAGTTAGAATTTTCTTAATTTATATTGAATGGAGCAATTCTAGTTGGATACTGAATTTCAGCACCATTCCAGAATTTTCCAAGGAGAGTGATTGCTTTTTTTCTGAACTGTGGAAAACATTGGTGCAATTTCTTGCCCCAAAGTGGGTTTCAGAGATATATGAACATGGATCTCACACATACCAAGAGAGTCTCACTTCTGCTCTTTGCAAGAAAAGATGAATCTGACAGATGAAACTAATTTCAAGAGTCATTTGTAGCTGCAAATCCAAAATGGGAAAAGGTGTTTTCCTCCAACCCTGTGTTCATTTAACAACCTTTGATGGCAGAGCAGAAGTCTGAACATTTCTTTGTCATTTCCTACTGTTTAGTACTTCACACAAAGCACTGGCTTCTTTGAACCCTATTTTTAGGTGTCTTGTTCTGCCCATAAATTATAGATAGAGCTCTGATTTCACTAGGGAGAAGGCCACCTGAAAAAATGTTCCAAATCTTTTTAGACTTCATCATTTTTCCTCCTTCAGCCTATTTCACTTTAACAATAACTCTAAAAGGACTACAGACTCAAATTTAGAGATTCAAATGCAGTTTAAATTGATGCATCTACCTAGCTACCCTGGTTCACATTAGCTGAAAATAGAACTCCAGTCTGGAAGGGACAGTCCAGACTCACAGAATCAGACAATGTTGTAGGATAATACTATGAACCAAAGCAGGGCCAAAGGCCTTGTAAATATTATGTGAATTAGGCTTGTAAAATAAATTAACCTGTAAAATAAATTAACCTATAAAATAAATTAACCTATAAAATATATAAAAGGGTGGTTAGGTGTTGATTTTTGCTTGTTGTTTGCTTTTTTAATGAGAATTAGATCTTCAGGAGGTAGTTGAACTGTCATGTTTGGAGATGTGCTGATTTAAACAAGGCAAACAAAACATATTTTTTAAATTATTCTCCCTCTTAGCTGTTCCATCTTTTGGCAGAAATGGACAATAAGCAGTAATTTCGCTGAAAGGAAGAAAAATCATGAGAGATTAAAGCTGATTCTTCATGCATTATGGAGAAATTTTACTGATGATATTTACCTGATGCTTTCACATTCTTCTCAAGGGAAATAAAAACATATTCTTTTACAATAGTTATAAAAGAATTTAGAAGCATGTTCTTTTACTCTTTAAAGGTTGAAAATTTCAACCTTTAAAATTGACAATATATTGTGAGTACACTTCTGGAAGGATAAAATGTCATTTCCTAAGGGTGAGTTTGTCAGTGGTAGGGCCAACTCAGCAAAAGCTGAGTCATTTTTATCAAATGAGTCTGGTATCAGATTAAAGAAAAATAACATGTGGAGACAGAAAGGTATGCAGTATGTATTTTTACTCACCCTTACATTAATTACACATTGTCTTAAATCCTACCTACAGTCAGCTGACTCATTTGACCCACCAATGAAAATAAAATATTGTGAAACTACTGAGCTACCACATAGTGACTCATTTATTATCTTTAGCCACCTGAATTCTCAAATAGGAAATGTTTTTCTGTGTTGTTTAAGTCAATATTAATGTTTGTATTTATTTCAAATCTACTTTTCTTGTAAAAGTCAATGACAGTGAGCTACCTAGCTTAAAATGAGATGTGTATATATATATATATATGTACATTCAGGCAGATAGATAGGCCTTATAACATTGACTAACCAAGAGTGAAATTTTTGAAGAAAATGTGTTAGGAGTGAGTACAAGGAAGGACCTGAACATCTACAAAGTGGTGTGTTGTGGTTTTAGGTGACTGGCTGACACCAGGCCCTGGTTTATGGATGTAGTTTGCCTGTACCCTGTACAGGCAGACTTAGGACCTCCATCCTGAATCCCAAACCAGAGACCTACAGCTGCCTTCCTCAGCTGGTGAGGATGATGCCCTGCTGCCAGTTCTGCCAAAGCACTGCCCAGGAGGGTGACCCTGAATCTCCAGGGCTGGTGGTCTGAGGTGTGGGGAGTGCACCTCCATGCACCTCCTGCTCCTCAAAGAAAGCCCAAATTTGTGTCTGTACAGCTTAGTCTCTGTGTGTATGAGATATGTTCTGAAACTGCTGTAGTGATGGCACAGTGCAGAGGATCTGGGTGGACTAACACTGAGATCAAAACTAAACTTGCAGATGTTTTTCAAGTGCAATTCTTTGGCAGCTATGCCTTCCCCAGAAAACAATATGTCTGTTTATTTTATGTGTGGCCCAAGTTCAGTCTTTGAATTGATGAAGATGGTAAATGTTACACAGGCAAGCAGGATCACATCCTTCTATCACGTTAGTTTTACACAGTTCAGACTCCACTGACTTTGATGGAGATATCCCCAAATTTAAATTGACATCAGAGGAAAGAGTCCATGATATTTCTAAGGAGCTAATATCCTTAGACAGTCGGTTTTATGCTCATCTGACATATTACTCACATAGGTTTTATCATGGTTAGATTTAAAACTGAAGTTGTAACTTCATTTTAGAACAGATATGTCTTTCTCTGCTTTAGCCTATAGGTCTAGGAGCTGTGGGTGACAAAATGCTTTTCTTTGCCAGAAATACAGGTTTCTGTATGCAGCTATTTCCCATAACAAGGCAAAAAAGAAATCTGGGTCACTTCAGTCATTTGCTTCCATTAATAGTTAATGTGAGTTATTGCCATTGAAAGTATTCTAAAAACAGGGAGTTTTTTTCTGCATCTCACAAGCAAATAAACAAAAAATATTTTTAGTCAAAATAGCTAGGAAATCCTTCATTAAAAAAAACCTCAAAAATATAAGTTTGAAATGATTTTTTTTTTTGTGGAAACATGCTGCTGCTGATTTTTATAAAAAAATCAAGATTTTTATACAAAACTGTTTCCCCAGAATATGTGCTTTAAGAAGAGTCATGGTTTCCCGTACTGCAAAACAAGTAGGGGGTAAGAAGGATTCTTTAATGTATGTACAAGCAATTTCAAACTTAGTAAGTTGAAGGAAAGGGTTTTTGACAAGAGGAAACTTTGAAATCTAGTTCCTCCTGCTGTTCCAGTTAGATTCCTTGCCACCTGCTTTTGCTGAATCAGCATTTCTAGAAAGCTGGACCAGATTCAGCACAGTGGGGCACAGGTAGGCTAATTTAATTCCCTCATTCCTAAGCAGCTCTGACTGTTTGATATTCTTTGTTTTCAATCCTTAACGACAAATACACAACTTTTGTGCATTCTTTCTTACTGTAGTCTGTCATTAGGAATCCCCAGTAAAGACCTTGGGACTGCCAAAATCACCCTGAAACGCTGGTGCAATGGTGATGCAGATGATGAAATACTGTGCTACAGTAATGTTCATGTGGACAGGCACGTGTGTTTGCCAGAGTGGGAAACATCCACTGCATGCTGGTGCGAAGGCAAACGCAGGTGAGGAGATGGGGGAGCAGGGCTGAGGGTTCCTGGGAGTCACCCCCTGCTGCCCTGGCCAAGGGACAGCTCCTGAGCCTGCCCAGCTGCAGCCCAGCTGTGATCACCAACAAATCTTGCTTTCAGGGACACCACTGTCCCATTTTTCCCTGTCCTGAGGATAAGGATGGAGCTGCCTCCCACACTGTTCTACCTTCATATCCCACAGGACACCCATTTCCATAATATTCCTACATGGCAAAGAGGAGGTGAGGAAGAACTTTCCTATGCAGATAGTAGGGCTGTTTGATGTTTTTAATACAGTGTTAATTGTTTGTTATTGCTGGTTATATCTGGTCAACTCTTCCCTGCTCCCCACTATCCCCTCCCCCGCACCACAAGATTTTATTGAAAGCAAAATCATTTTGCCAGAGTAAGAACTTAGGTCTTGGGTAATATTTCACTAGTTGTGCAGCTTGAAATCACAAATAGACAGCATTTCCTTTTGAAGAAGTGGCAGACTGAAAAAGGTGAAAGATAGCAGGGCAAAACCCTGAGGACAGATTTGTCCTACTCTTTCTCAGGAGTTAAGAAAGGAGGAGGGAGGAATAAAGATTAGTAGGGGGAAAAAAAACCCAACCATATACTTTGCGTTTACATCTTGAATTTGGAAATGAAGAGTATAATATTTAAAAGTATTATTTGTCACTCTTTATGATCCGTCTTCTCTTCCTTCCCTTTCCTTCCTCCAACATTCCCTCCCCCATGCTAGCTCGATCTCTTTGTGTGAGTGTAATAATAGATAGCTCAGCAAGGCACCATCTTTGTTAACATGCTTCTGAAGCTCTTCTAAGCTGCTGTTTTCAGTGGGAAACTCTGCAGCTTTATGATATGATATCTTTCAATATAATTCCCCGAATGATTCATATAATTATTGTGGCTACTTGCAGGCAAAAAGCCCTCATCCATTATGCCCTCAAGAATTGCACGACAAACCCTTACTGACACTAAACACACATGTCAGTCTGTAGCCCATACACTGCTTGACTCACCCACATTTTGGACTGACTTCTGAGCAGTGATTCAGCAAAGTCCTGCCCAGCTTTCCATGCTGATAACATAGGAAAAAATGAGAAAGCAGCAACATTAGACTCATTGTATTCTCTCAAAACTAATAAAAGCCTCACTGTTTTCCTGTTGCAGTTTTGTTGACACTTCCTTGCTGGGTCCATGGTATTGGCATATGCTTATTATTCACCACCTTAAATATACTTTCCCCAAAAGTGAATTATGTGACAGTGAAATTTTCAGCACATGTCACTCTTCCACAGGGTGCTAAGTTTATTGTTCTTACTTTTGAGAGGTTCCTATATGGCAAAGCCAGAGGAGAATGCACACTGGTAATATGCCCACAGAAATGAGACACAATCAAATATCATTTTCTTAGCAGGGAGAGCATCCTGAAGGATGATGGTATCACTGGAGCTGCTCTCCCTTTCCAGGAGCAGAAGACTCTGTTCAACAACTGGGAGAGAGCTGGTGGCCCTCACCACTCCAAAAATCACGTCCACAGAACTCCTCAGCATAAAAAGATTCACCTCTTTGAAACTGAACAACCTCCAATGCCCTTTTATTGTCTCAAACTCATCCACCTTGAACATGATAACTTAATTATATCCCAAACTGGGCAGACTGAAATCTCATTTGTGACATGATCCTTTTGGTGTATAATAGCCTTAACAAGCCTTAATTTTCCACTCTGTCTTCCTGTCATAGTTACTTACCACTGCTAAGAATAATGAGATAAAAATGTGAGGTTGAACTGCACAAAGGAAAAAAAGAATCAGTACAGAGCAATGCTCACATGGACTTCCCACAGAGGAGTATCTAATGACACTCCTCAGGCACTTCTAAGACTCTGCTGCTCCTCTGGACTTCAGGTGAAGAAGGACCATGTTGCCAGATTTTGGGAGTGGTTTTGCTTTAACGTCTATTTTTTCCCAGACACTGTCAGCCTGAAAGGCATGGCTCATCCCTTCTTGCCCATGAAATCAAGGAAACTACCTATCTACTCTACCTAATGATTTCATTTGCACACACTTGCCTCAGCATGACCAATTCACACCATTTCATTTGTATGACCAGGAGTAACTTGATGTTTAAAAATTTTTTAGTTTCATATCTTTCATTTTTAAAACAGAAGTTTCTAACTTCTATTGTAAAAATATAATGCAAATGTATTCCAAATGCATTCTGCTGGATCCAAAATACAGAATTTAAATTTGTAAAAACCAAACAAAATCCCCAAAAAGCGCAATTTTCAGACATTTAAGGCAACATTTCACTTAGTAATTTATATTTTTAAAGGACCTTGTCCTTAACTTGTGGAAACGTGGATTTGTGATCCACTGAAAATAACCATCAACAACTTCAATGTTGATGTATTTACTTACTCATATTCCCACAACGTGTTAGATTAAAAAAAAAAAGAAAACAAAACTAAACCACCTTATAAGCTGACTTTATTTTTTTGCCTTTAATGGCTTTTGGTGATGTTTTTTGGTGGTTTTTTTTTCATCTATTTCACTATCCCAGACTGTTTCATTTTGTTTAGTGTTTTCTGCTGGTTTCACCGTACACCTCAGGTTAAGTCCGAGATATTATCATCAATCCTACAGATGACTTTTTAAGGACACTGTTCTATTGGAATGTGATATTATATAGAAAATAAAAACCCTAGACAAGAAAATCTGTTTCCATTTATGTATGTGTGTGCAGATGTATATAAATTTTAATAAAAAATATAAAATTCTTGGGGTCCTTATAATCTGCAAGTATATTTTCTTTGTTAATGCCTTCATATTAGGAACTTAATTTTAAAATACAAGCTTGAACTTACAAGTCATGGGTCTAAAGGACACAGCGAAGTATCTGGGAGTTCTGCTTCCTTTTCTGGTAAGGGGTACCTAGGCAGGCATAAAGCTGAGCAGCTCTTACCAAACACTGACAAAAGCCAAGTGCTACTGGATGAAGGCTGAAGGTTTTGTCTCAGCACCCACACTCTAATTTGTGTTTTCAAACATTGGTATCGCAAAGATTTACATTCTTCCTGAAGCTTGAACCACCCTCCCCACTTCAGTTTATCACCTTCAGGGTCCTGGTGCACCCCAGACTTTGGCTGAGCACATTTTCCTTCCGGGGCATCACATCCATGATCAGAAATGGCCCCTGTCCTTTGTGGTGCTCCAAAGCAGTCCTGTATGGTTTGGGGTGTCTCAGGGCACAGCAGGTGAGGGTCGGAAGGGTGTGTGCACAGACCTCATTTCAGAAACAAGGCTTAAATCTGCTTTACACTGAACTACTTGAGCAGACTTTGGGTGCTGCCCTATGTGCCAAAAGGATCTGTATCCCACAGCTCTTCTTTTATGAATGTTCTTCTCTTTCCTGGCCAAACACAAGTCTTTTATGACCTCATCGTTATCCCAAGATATTTAATGTGTAATGAAAAAGATATTTGTTAATATTGAATTACATGGTTATATTTGTTTGGCGGCTAGCAGTTTTAGCTTCTCTGAAAAACACTTTAACTGGAATGCCTAATCTGCAATCTGCTTGAATACGAGAGAATACACAGTCTTTTTTCTTTTTTTCTTTGTTTTAAAGTTATCCATTATAATTAAGATAAATAATGTCCTGTCACGGAGCACAGAGACCAGAGTCTGGGTAGATCCCATCTGTGTAAGTGCTGGAAACCTTATTGCAGAAATCTCCTTTAGTCAGCTTCTTTGTTGCGTGTTACCACATAATTTTTACCTACAGTCATCCAGGCTGGTTTTTGCCTGGTGAAGCATCTGCGGTCTGGACTTTGGGGATGGAAATTAGGAGAAGCTGCAGAGGACTTGAGAGGCCCTGTACAAACACTGCACCCCTTTGTGTGCTTGCTGCCCTTTCCCTGGCTGGCGGATAGCAGGAAGCACAGACTGTGGATTTCACCTGCAGAGCCTTGTTATAGAGACCCACTGTGGTGTTCAGTGCCTCTCCTTCTGCTTGATTAAAGATAATAAGGGACAAGTCACTGACAACCCTTTGAGGCAGGGTGGTTTCTGGAGATAACTAGGGGATGGATTTGTATCATTGCATTTATATTTAGGACTTGATTAGTTTTTTGCTTTATAATTCTGGCGATATTTTCAGTCTAGCTTATTGAGCATTAGAGCAACCTTCTCTCCAGTGACCAGTCTAATACCTCCAAAGCCCCACAAGGGGCTGTTGGGACACTAAAGACCATCTATCCTTATGAATAATGCAACTATTTCCTACGAAGGCTCAAATCCCATTAATACTATAACATTATTACATCTCTTATTTACTCTTTTCTATCTATGGGATAAAGATAAATTCTGAACAATTTTTTTCAAATTAAGAAAAAATATGAGTAGATCCAAATAATTTCACATAGAACATACCAGTTATTGCCAGAAGGAAGTGGTTAGAAATAGAAAACAAAATTATGAAATAAGAAATAACCCAATTACGTGAGACAGGCATGAACATTACAAGGTCCCACCTGAAAATGCCCACTAAAATGCACTGAAACCCCATGTTCTGCATGGGGAGTTCCCATCATAGTGAGAATGAATCCAGAATTAATCCATCTGTGACAGACAGGGGGACTGAATGGAATTATAAATAACATCACCAGGGTTATCTGTCTGACCAGAAAAAGGAAAACTGCTGAGATCATTAGAACAAGTTGTAAAACTACTTTCTCTCTCTTTGGATGTGGGTAATTCCAAATATGCCGTGGCCTAATTAGGCAGAACTGGGATGGAAGAGCCACTCTCCCTGCAGGTTCACAACAGCAAGATCTCAGCCTCCTCTGCATGTCTGACTGCTGCTGCTAATACTTCTACTGCTGATGAATAATTAATTACAGTGAGGATCTACTAAAATCCAGTTGCCCTCAATGTCCCCTTCATACTTAGCAAAAACAAATAAAGTAAACCCCAGAAGACTGAGTAACTTGCCTAGCAGAGCTTGGAAATGAGCGTTAGTCATCTTGGTGCATGTTTGAAGATAAATCTTATAAATGAAAAAACATACTACTGCATGTGTAAGGTGAAGTACATAAAGCTCAGAAAAATACAGCTTTGCATGCATAACTAGATTTTTTATATATTCAGTATCAAATCCAAAAGGTAGCACATTACAAGAAAAATATATTACTGTATCCAGTGCAGATCTGCAATTCCTTCCTGAATTATTACTGAAAGGTGTGCTACAGAATTCACCAATACATTGCCTTCCCCAGCCCCATTAGATAATTTGCCTTTGTCCAGAACTGACCACACACTCTACTTCTGAAATGCACATAGGCAATAAAAAGAATATGGAGGTTTAGCAAGTGAGGCACTGAGGGACTAATATTCAGCAATGCTAATTCCAGCTAAATTTATATTGTATTGAAAGAAAATGCTGTTAAAGAACAGCTTGGCATACATCGAGACATGTGGTTACCAGATTACTTTCTATCTCCGCTCCAAAACATTTAGAGAATTTCTCATTAAAATTATTTAAAGTGAAACAAGTCAAATAAATCTACTTAAGCTGTTGCTGCATTGCCTCATTTGTGCTGAAAAAATGTTGCTTGTTTTTTACATTCTATTTTAACTGTACATATGAGGCTTTACTCGCCCATTAACAAAATACATCGCCTCCCAATTGCTTTCTATACCTCTTTAAATGTTAAACATAAACATATATACCATCTGTTTCCTATCATGAACCGATCCAAAATGGCTGTACTAGACACCTCCACATAATAGATCATCTTAAAACACCTTAGTGGCTTTGCTTTATGGAGTTATTTTCCTGTGACAAATTATAAACCTATACTTCAAGAACACGACCGATCTGTAGCCTCGATTGCAATTTCTGGATAGTTTCTCTCCATTTTAACAAAATGTGCTGGCTTGTACCTGATGCAGCAATTTGTTTTTAAAGCCATAAGGCTACCTTTGTTGCTGTGATATCCTGCAAATCCAGTTAATTTCTCCAGTTAATAATTTCTCAGCTAACACTTCATGAGCACTCTGATTGAAACCACTGCAGTTCAAAGTAGTCACTGCTATAACTTATGAAATTATTATGTAGCTGTTGTGTAAGTGAAACTGCAGAACAAATTACAGGGTTTATCATCAGTCTGCAATCAAAAATAAATTTCAGGAGGAAAAAAAAATCACATATCTGTTTGAAAAAAAAAAATCATCTTTGCAATGCTTGTACTTGTGAACTCCAGCTATCAAATGTTCAACAGGAAATGGACAAAATATAGTCATAAATGTCATTGAACAAAAATTTGGTTCTGAAAGGATTTTAAATGTATTTTCTCCTCAGGTTCAGCTCTATGAAAAAATGATTCTGTCTGGAGCAAGTCGAATTCAGTGAGGAATTTCTCCTTGACTTAAATGAGCTTTTGACCAAGGCCTCACAATATTAATGCATGAACCTGCAAACCCTTATTTCCCAGGGTAGCTCCAATGAATCCTAGACTGATTAAACCTCTGTAGACTTGTGTGCAAAAGCAATACTCTGTCTGCTCATTCTCCCTTAAATGTAAGAGCTCAAATGGTTATGAGACAGTATTGCTACAGGTTTGATCAAAAATAAATGCCATATATCTAAGGACCATGAATAAGGGATGAAACAGCAAGTGTAGAGGTAAAAGAGCTAAAGGGAAAAAATATAAAGATACCATTGCCTTGGACTGTATAGTCTCAGCAAAGCTTCTTGCCATGTCAGAGGCTTTATTTCAGAAGTACCTGCTAATGCCTCTTGGCTACACAATCCCAGTTGATGAGGCAAAGCAGGCAGACTTCTGTGGAAGTACAGCTGCTTGGTAACCTCTCGTCACCAGAAATAAGGAATTGGAGTGCTGTCTGTAAACCAGAGGTAGCAGAGAGAACAAATATGAAAAAGCTTGAGGAAGAAATACTGCAGAGATTTCCTTAGCCATTTTTTCTCCAAAGAATTTATGAAGAAAGGGAGGAAATACCAGGCCTTTCATTCTTTAAAAAGTGGAGGGGAAACCTTTTACACCTGTGTGTCCCCACAAAATCTCGTGCAGTTAGAGGTCCCGTTATTGTTTAGTCTACCTGAACTCCACTCTCCAGACAAGGCTGAGGAGACCTTCAATGGATGGGCCACGAAGCTCTCCTATCATCAAATGCTGTCTCTCCCGGTTGTGTAAATATGCAAGGTCACCTACTCTTTTGGTGCTGCATAAAGAACACTCAGCAACTTTTTGAAACAATTGCCACAGTGTTCTTCCTTCTCCTTGTTTCTAGTTTTGCTGCTGCTATTTGTGTGATTTACAGAGGTTATTTTTATTCCTCAGAGCTTTCAGAGCAGTCAAAGAAAATAAAGAACAAATGCCCAAATAGTTGAGAAGAATGGAAGAGGTAAAAGTTGGACACAAAGGCAGAGATACATGAACAACTCCTAAAGAGGAAAGAATAAAATACAGCTTGTTTTCAACATGCCTTAACAGGCACAAACATTCCAGATTCAGTTTATTTCAAATTGTAACATGGTTTGGAAGGGAGACAGTCAGTAACTTCTAAACAGTATGGACATCCAATTAAATAAACAGCAATCACTTACCTATTGTGAAATTCAAAGTCATGCTGTATTTATAATACACAGTAATTCAAATAAGCTGGTAAACTGTGATACGCCCTACTTGCACTGACCACTTGTATGCCTGGATTTTTCACACCCAAGAGGATAAAAAACCCCCCAAAACAAACATCCAAATGGGTTGTTTTGGGATTTTAACTGTTTCATCTTGATGGTTGCACAAACATGCCGTATCTAACATCTGTGCTAACATGTTGGCTCACAGGCTCTGTCCTCCTTTTCACCTTTCTAACCTCAGCTGAAGCTGCTGGAACTTGCAGAGGCTACTAATCCATGTCCATACCTCAGCGACCTGACTTCTTCACCCTCAAATTCATGTCTCTTCCCCTCTGCTCTGCATTTCAAAATCCAGAATTAAGCAAACCTGCAGTAGATGTGCATGTTGAAATGTACTATTGCTTTCTGCTTTGTAGTTTCCTTGTTGCCCAATAGCTCTGTCAGTAGTATTTTTTTTCCTGCACACACTGCTGTTTTATCAGTTCAACCTCTCTGAGAATTTAAAAAAAAAAAAAAAAAAAAAAAAAAAGGTGGGATCTCAATAACTTCCTTAATAAAGGAGTTTTCAGGCTTTTTTTCTTAAGATAGTGTATGACACAGCTCAAGATGACACACACCAAATAAACAGGAAAAAATTTGCCAATCCTTGTTCTATATTACGCACCCATTGAGCATTTTGGGTGGAGAATCTTCCAAGGAGGTCAAGCTCAGTTCTTTCAAAATATTTCCATTTCTACACGAGGAGTCAAAATATCTCAATCCCTAAACCTCAGTAGCCTTTTCTATTTCTATTGAAACTTTAAGTTTCCCAGAAAACACCTGTGTTCCATTATATGAGATAGACCAGTGGTAAAATTTAATGTGCCCCTCCCATTGCAGATCATGAATTTGCCTAAATTACCATTTCTGCTGTGTCTAATGCTGGCACTATCTCTATTAGCCCACTGCAGCGCTAACTGCGGAAAGTGGCAAGAGTCCCTTTTCCACATTGCTTCTGCCTCAATCTATATTTATTGTTTCAGTTCTTTTGCATCATTTTACACCATTTCTAAATCATCTAAATCCATGATATGTTAACACAAACTGAATTCACATGCTCAAAGACAGTTTCTCTGCATACAACTTTGCCATTTTGCCAGTGTCTTTACTCAGTGCATGAGGTACCTTTGACACCAGCATGAGCGAAGCAGGAGCCACAAGGCAACATCAAACAAGTTTTGCGTGGGTCTCGAGCCAGGGTGCATGCCAGGCATGCTTTGAAGAGACATTGCTCTGAAAGAATGTGGTTCAGAGAGGCTTGTGTTCGACAGGTTGAAGGTCACCACCAGCATGTGGGTCAGGTCAGCCCTACAGCAGCCTCAGAAGTGTGTCTGGAGCAAGCAGATCTCATGCAGCCCCTTCCCACAGCTGCACCCCAAGGTTTTGGGCTTGTTTCCCCATGGAGCACTCCAAGGTGCACACTCTGCAGATGTCAAGGACAGGTGCCTGCCTCCAGGCCAGCCATCACCTTTCTGGCTTTGTCCTTCCCTTTGAATGCCCACTGACCCTCCTTTCCCACATGCCAAACTCGTCCCATGTGCATTCACCTCTCCAGAACAAACGATTTGAAATGAAGGTGCAGTCTTGCAGTAACAATCACATTAACTATTTATTCCGCTGAGGCAAGCGATGAGTCAAGAGCAGCTTTTCAGATATGGAAGAGCTTCTACCTTCTACTGCCAAAATTATTTTTCCCAACAGGGCTTGTCTTACACAAAGTGACCTGACCCAAAGGTGTTTGCACCCATGACCAGGTGTGACTCAAGACAAAGCAGCAACATAGTACTTGACATTGTTTGGTGTGTAGAACTCAGAGAGAAGAAAGACGGAAACAGACACGTGATGCTGATAAGAATTTCTTTTTATGTTATTCCAATAAAAAATACATTCATACAGAAATATAACAATCTTGCAAAAAACAATTTCAAATAAAATCTTGTAAAACAAAATTTTTACAAAAATCTTACAAAGAGATTCTTTAGATAACAGGGTGTTTCAAAAACAAAAAAAGAAATTTCACTAATAGAAACTTTTTCTTCTTAAATTTCAAGCAAAAATGTTTTATTTTTTTTTATTTTTCAGCTTGATTGAGGCTCAGTTATCACCTGAACAAAATGTACTTGCTTATTAAGAAAATTACAGGCATTCGACATATGGCACACAGCCCCACCCCATCTGATGGTATTTCACAATTGAGACAAGCCAGTGCAAGTTTTTTTGTTTTTTCTTTTTTTTTTTTTTTTTTTTTTGTTTGGGGTTGGTTGGTTTGTTTGTTTTTGCTTTTTTTGGGGTTTTTTTGGTCTTTTTTTTGTTTTTTTTTTAATTTTTTGTTTTCAAGAATTACGGCTAAGCCAAGGACAATGCAAACAAGGAGTTAAAAATACAACTAAACCCAATCGTTAATAGAAATCCATTTTCTGGAAAATTTTGTCTGTTTGGGGGAAGAAAAAAAAAAAGTGCATTTTCAGGCAATTTAAACCAAAAATGAAATGAGAATGATTTAAGCCTGTGTGTTCCATAGAACCAGATCACTTGCATATACTTTTTTTAAACCACTTATCTACATACATTTCCAGGAAGATATATCAAAATATTAGCAGAGTAAGCAAGACTGATAATTAATAGTAAAAGAAACAGGTCACATGTTTCATTGCATCGACTGTAGTGAGCTGGTTTAAAAAAAACAAAACAAAACTGGTTTTGGACAGACCATTCCTACTCTAGGAAAAAACAGTCTTTATTTTAGCTGAACTATGTAAAATTAGAGCTCAACCACCACAACGACTAGCTCACTCACAGGTCCTCCAGTAAGCTGGAAGGCCAAAACCCAAGTGTACTTCTGCACACAGCTAATATTCTTTCAGCATGCCAATATTCGGTTCATATCATTCTTAAATGGCCACAGATATGCTATTCCAGACAACCTAATAACTACAAAACACAGTCAGCAGTCTGAGAAGGACTGAATGCCAACAAAGCCTTTAGCATACCATTAAGCTAAAGGTAAAGCCTCTAAAAATGCTAGATTTTAATTAACTGTATCTTTCATTTCTTTGTCTCCTTAATGACCATATTGCAGGGGGAAAGGGGAAGAGGGAATATTTTGATGGGCTGTGGCATTTTCTAGCTATGTGTTCTAATTCTTTTCCTTTTAAAAAAAATATTTATATATTATCTATATATATACACACATACACAGACTGTACACACAAATATACATACACAATTATTTTTCTGCCCACTTTTAAAAAAAAAGTAATATAGTTTCTTTCTGTATGACCAACAGATAGCTAGATATATAGATGTGAAACTTGTGCCTTTTAAGCAAATACATCTTTTAATACTCCTGTATCTTTAATATGTATGAAAACTTGACATATTAAGTACAGTTGGGGTGTGTATATACACAGTTGTTGTGCAAGGTCAATATAAAAAAAGTCTCAAGGTGGCAGAACTGGTCAGGTATTCAATTGGCATATGCATTATACTGTAACACAGTCAAATTGTCTAAGTTAAACAAATACTGTACTGACATGAATGACTTTTCTCTATATTTGTCTTTGTGAAGGAGGACCCTGGAAGTAACCTTTTTTTCCCCTCATATTATACATTTGATACAGTACAATGCCAGGTGAAAAGAGAGCCTTAATAAAGCATGCATCACCCATACCCCTGTATAAGACCCCCTGCAAGAGAAGGTCACTTGCATAAGGCACCATTATTAAGGTCAACAGTGCATTAACAGCTAGAAAACCAGAAGTTAGTCCTCAAGGCATAAATAAGAGAAAAATTAGCTGCATGAGAAAAATCAGTTTCTAACCAATAGTGGTTTTATCCACCCAACAAAAAAATTATTCATGTTCCATACATTATGTAACATTAGACCAATTGTATTTTAGCTGCTCTTAACTGGAATCAAAACTGCAGTCCTGATTAAAGAATGGAAAAGCATATAGTTCCCCAGAACCATGCAATAACCTTTGTATTATAATGAAAAGTTATAGTTGTGTTACATTTGTAAATACACAGCTTATACAATGGATTACAAATGAGCTCTGTAGCAAGTAAAACAAGCTACTTGACACATTGCACGTTTAATAGCTGCACCAGACACCTAAAGCTCCTCTCACACAGGAACAGGGAGGTTCCCCATTTCCATTCTGGCATCCTGACTCTTTCTATTCCCCCCTTTCCCCCTCTCAGGTTTTCCCTCTAAAAAGGTGCAGACACCCCTCCCCCCACCCCTAGGAAATGATTGGTGGTCGTCCCATCTCACAAGATATTCCTCACATACAAGACATTCAGACTATTTTTTTTCTCTTACAGTTATAAAACAACCACAAGAAAAAAAATGTGCCTCAGCATACAGTCATCAAGAGATCCTCATCGCATACAGTCGCCCAATCATTAACATTCTCAGTGCACATGCTCACGGCAAAGGCTTAGGAGCCACTCAGAAGGTTAGATACCAGTGTATGAGTCCAGGAAACCCCAAACATCACGCACCGCGGTTGCTATGCCGTTCTTACATGACTTATTAGCCCTCAAAAGACCTTCAGGGAAGTGAGGTCCTGGAGGCAACTGGGTAGGGTGCAAAATGGCATGCTTTGGCTGGAACACGCATCCCTCCGCTCAAGGCTCTTCAACCTTGACGCCTCTTAGCCCGCAGGATTCACCTCTTGACCCATTCAGAGGTGTCTCTTCATGTGAAGGGCCAGGTGGTCAGACCTGGAAAAACACCTGCAAGGCAAGAGCGAGGCTCGCGTTAGCCCACGGCCGCCGGCACACGCGACACAACGCGACACGCGGGGCTGAGGCACCTCCCCTTGCTCTGCTGCTCCAAAACACAGCTGCTGGAGGAGGGAGCTGGCATTCCCGGGATACACGGCAGTGCTCAAGGTGTCTGTGGGCACCCAGGAGCTCTGCAGATGGGTGGTAAGGCTGCGGACTTCTCAACGTTCATCTGCAAGATCGGGCTGCAAACCTCTTCCCAACAATTAGGAAAATGGAAGGGTTTTTCTAGCCTAAATATGCCATAGTTCCTTAAAGCTACCAGACATGGTTGTGTTCCCAAATAATTCCTACACAAGTGAAAAGCAGCCCAGACTGGCTTTCCAACAAGCATTAAATATAACTATTTAAAAGGGTGCATTTCAATCACATACCTGTCACAGTGACTACATTTAAAAGGCTTGGCACCAGTGTGCTTTCTGAAGTGTCTGGTTAATTCATCACTTCTTGCAAAACGCCACTCACACCCTTCCCATGAACATCTGTAAGGCTTTTCCCCTACAAAGAAAGCAGATTACACGTTAGTCATGACTTCATTCAAAGACAGGTGCTATCATTTTCTATGTAAACCTCCTTCACTCCTCCCAAGACAGACAATTTTATTTAACCTATCTGAATGCTTCAGAGCCCACAAGCAAAGAAGGCTCACAAAAATTTATCCACATGATTCCTACTTATCTTGCTGCAACAGCACATCAAATAATCTCTTTCTTATGAAACATAATAAAGAAAAAAAAAGTGATTAAACAGGCTCCCAGGAAACAAAAGAGTCCAGCCCTCTACCATTCTTGTTCATCTGTAATGGCAGGCTTACTCCCAAACAGGTACCATTCACCTCATAAAGGTGATTAAAGACAGCACAGCTAGGCTCCAAAATGCAATTAGGCTACTGTATTGCATCAAAGTCCTCTGTCACTCACTCATCTGCGTAACATGCAACCTCCTTTCTGCTGAGCCACTTATTCTTGGAAAAGCCTCCATACCACTTTGAACACTGCTATTTCAGCATTCAAGAAATACCACTTCCATTCACAGGAACGTTCTCAACCAGACAGCACCAGAACACCAGTTCTGCAATACTTCTGAGCCTGGCAGCTATTTATGTCTGCTCAACAGCCACAGTTTCAGGGGAAATTGGTTTTTTCTCTTGAAATAATCCTGTTTTATCTGACTTCTGCACGACAATGGGAGCATCCGAGCTTGCTCAGACTTCCCATAAAAGCCACAAAATGCTGAGCTCATGAGTCAAAACAGAATCTTTTCCTTGAATTCTCTTTCCCACATCTTAGGGAAAAAAAAATAACAACAGTCATTCATATAGGTGTGTGGATTGGGACACCAAGAACACCATGCCAGTTCCTCACATTAAGCCATGACTACTGAGCCAAGGCACAGCTCTACACATCTAACTGCTGCCATAAAGAGATGTCAAATAATAATGCTCAAACAAGCACATCAGCAGGCTACTTCAACCATAAAATATTTATAAAAGCCCTGAAGTGTCTATCTTCCTCACTTTCTTTCCCAATAACACACAGGATTGTTATTTTTAGTTCAGGTTTCATAACAATAAAATGCTGTTGCTCATTAATTTGGGATCAAATTATACAGTAGATTGTATATTTTTAAGTCCAATTGGGCAGATGTGTCAGAAGGACAACAACACACTCTGGCTTTCCAAGATTTTTTGCTGATAACAATGGCACGCATAAGTGTTAAAAATGAGTTACAAATGTAGCTATACTTAATATAATCAAGGTCTTGGTATGTCTGATAAAATAGACCTGATAGACTGGAACATAAAAAACAAGCTCTTACAGTATTTAGAGATCTGACTGATTTTTGGATATACACTCCTATTTTTTAGCAAAAAAAGTAATAGCTCCCTTTTGCTTTAAAAATAATCAAGAAAGGCCTGGCACCTATTTTGGCTGGACCTTTGCTCCTGAAGACTGTATGCTGCTGCAGCTTCCCAACCACTGCCTGCTTAGACAACTGGCTTCCGTTTGCTATGGCAGCAGCCTAATCCACCAGCTCATGAAGAGAATGAGGAAGTGATGTCGTCCATGCTGGTAAGCCTCTGCTGCTATTACATCATCTCTCCAAACCTGGGCTACCACCCAGTGATTGAGTAAGGCTGTGACACCACCACACCACCAAGGGGTATTCCCTACAGCAGTTGCCAGCTCTTAATAAGCATAGGGTTACTAACCTGTATGAGTGCGCTGATGTGCTTTCAGATGTGAACTTTTGGTGTAAACTTTCCTGCAGCCGTTAAAGTGACACCTGTGAACGCGCCTCCTGCCGTCTGGCGAGGTGTCACCATTGGAGGGTGTACCTTTTTCTGCAGTCTTTCCAGTGGTACCGGTACGGATTTTCCCTGGTGAATGCAACTCACCCGGCGTACAATTCCATATCTGGGAAGAAGGCTCCTTGCTCAGCTCAGGAGACGAAGGGGGAGTGGAAGTGACAGATGAACTCAAGTTTCCTGAACTGGCTAAAACATCACTTATAGGGTCAGAGGTAAACTTTGTCGTGGGCGAGAGCTCCTCAGAGCTGTCTGAAGATTCGCTGCTCACGTCAGAATTCAAACTGTTGGTCTCTAAGTTCTGACTAGCAAGATTGTCCTCTTTTGGGACACATGTGTTCTTCAGTTCAGATTCCTCCTTTTTCTCACGTGCCAGAATAATTTTGGTCCAGAGATCCTCTTGGCTATCAAATTTGATTTCAGATGCAGAAACATAACAGGGTTCACTCTGAAGATACCGTTCCAGCTCCAAACATGTCTAGGTGAAAGAGAAGGAAGAAGAAAAGAGAAAAGTTACAGGCCTGCTAAAAAATAAACCAAATTATTTTACACTTCAAAAAACATGCAGGAATGTAGTACGTTCAATTTGAGGTTTCTGGGTTCAAAACAAATTAAAGGCTCCTCAAGCCGTAACTAGGTGACTGTTACGATGAAAAGAAATCAGTTTTTGAGACCTGGGCAGGAGTTCAAACACACAGCTGAAGGTGCAAGTCAGCTTTGGTTTCCAAAATAGCATTTTAATGACTCAGTTAAATTATCATCACTCTCATCATAAAATCTGTGTTTTCAGCAGGCTGATGTTGAAAAGGACCATAGAGAACCATAACATAAAACTACACTCTTGCACCTTGCCTAATTTCAAGCTGTTTTTTATCTCTCTCACACAAACACGAGGCTGAAAAGATTCAACTGAATACAATGTGCTCTGACACGCAGTTAAAACCCAAACCCTGTGTCAGAAAACAAAGCCACATTTCAGCATGGCTGCGGAGCTGCCGGCCTGTCTTCTGGGGACATCAATGGAGCAGCAGACATCCTCCCATTTCCTGTGCATGAGAACACAGCACACTCGACTTTCAAAGAATGTCATTTCCAAGTGCACTGGCATGCACACCACATCACTCAAACTGCTCCCATGCGTGTTCAGAGGAACACGGAGAACTTCAACAACAGAGGAGAGGGAAGGAAAAAAGCTCCAGAATAGAAATGTCCTGTTCTATAGGATGCGAAATGGGAAATTACTCTGAGGTCCTGCTGGGAGTCCCACAATGAACAAGAACTTTATCTACTGGCCAAGAGTGCAACTGTATGAGTCATCTCTTTCTTTCTTTCACGCAATGCCAAAGGAGACTTCCTTTTAAAAGGATGACCATCTGCCAAGAAAGTACTCTGCAAATGTACATGTAACAATACATGGACAACTTCCCCCCCAACCACATTCCCCTGGACTCCATGAAAGAAAACAAAACCACCCTAAATGGGTGAAACTGTGGGTTTCAATTTCATTTCACCCTTCTGTTCTGACTTTCTAGCCATTTTTCAGAGAACAGGAGAAAAAAAAAAATAACGTGAACTGTTATGGCAACAAGCTGATGTTTCGGGATTATTCTTTCCACTATAGGAAATGATCCATATGGAAGCTTTACACAGAAAACGGACACACCAAGTTTCCAACCCAAACACTACTTATTTTAGCAAGATCATCTTTTCCAAGCCCGGTAGCAAAACCCGGTCCCAAATGCCAGACATTCCCCTCAGAGCCCCTTTCCATCTGCCCGTGAGCAGAGCCGCCATGGGAGCAGCCTCCTTTCTCCCCCAGCACTGCTCCAGTAAACTGGGTCACATGCTCTGGTCAGGCTCGGAGTGTAGGCAAAAATTGGACAAAAAAATCAGAACCACAAACAACCCCCAAAACCAAACCCACTGTTGCACACGGTATTTATGTATTTGTCTATAATTAGGGAACTGGGTTGCAATGCTGTTAAAAACAAGAACGGCTTCTACAGGGACAGCACAATAGTGCTTTGATTTTCCGTGAAAACAAGCAAAAAAAGCATTTATTAAGATCTTGTTAAACTTTCATATTCCCGGCTAATTTAAATTCCTCATTAGGTAGATTAGTAATGGGGAGCAGAGTGAAGCTCTCCGAGTTTAAATGCCTCTGAAGGCTACTGGGAACGAGGGCTGGCGCTTCGCCAAGAGCCCGAATGCCTGAAGGAAACTACTTAGCTCCATTTCAATCACGTACTGTGGAGCTGCCGCTCTGAAAAGGGAGCGGGGGGAGGGAAAAAAAAAAAGTCATTGCATACAATTAGTAGGCATGTGAAGGTTGTAACACTTTGGGTTTCAGCCTTCTGGGAAAGGCTCCTTCGTCCTTCTGCAAAGGCAGCAGGTATCGGGTCCGCGGACCGGGCTGAGCAGCGAGCGCAGCGCCGGCCCCGCTGCCCCGAGCCCCGCGGGGCTGTCAGACCCTGCATCCCGCTGCTCGCAGCTCGGCCAGGACAGACAGGGGGCAAAAAAACGGGCCAAAAAATATGTCCATTAAAGGGAAGAAGCCTCCGTTCTTCTCCCTTCCCGGCCACGGCAATTAGCACAAGGGGATCGCTGTCATATGACTGACAACTCACGGACTCGACAAAGCTCCCTGCGCTGGGAACAGCCACGCTCTGTACATGTACACACACATGCACACACACAGACATGTGTGCGACACTCCTGGAGGGCTTTTTCCCCGTCTTCGCCAGGAACAAAAACAACAATAGTATACATTTGCAGCAAAAAGAATTAGACAAAAGAAAACAAAAACAAAAAAAAAAAAAAAAAAAAAAAAAAAAAAAAAAAAAAAAAAAAAAAAAAAGTCGGGGGGGGGGAAATAAAACATAAACCCACAGCACAGGGCGCAAAGCAGCCCTTGGCCAAGGCAGGGAGCTCGGATGACAAGACCCAGCTGTGGAGTCTGGACCTGGTACAAGCGCAAAAGTTTTGCCAGGACTCGGTGTGGAGCGAGCGGCGGCTCGGCGCGGCTGCGGAGCGGAGCGGCCGCGGGCGCTGACAGCCCCCGGCAGCGCCGGCCGTAAACAACGAGGGACGGGGATGCGCAGCTCCTTCCATCCGCCTCGGGACTGTTCCCCCCAGACAGCCGTCTGCTCAAAGCCGAAACACCTGCTTCAAAACATCGCTACACATTTGTGCTGAATTCTCCCCAAACTCCTCGCTGACACTTGGGCTTGATTTTTTTTTGGCCTTTTCTTTTTTTTTTTCTTTCTTAAATCCGCTTATCCTTTAATACGGCTTTAAAAAAATCCCCGACAACAACAACAACATCGACATCCTCGTTTACCTGTTGCCAATATTCCTCCAGGGACGGCAAGGCTGAGAAGTAACCCGTGTCGTGCACAATCTGGAGTTCCTGGAAGATGCTGCACATTGGGAGAACATCCATGTCTCAAGTTGCAACAACAAAGTCAGTGCTGGTTACCAAAAATACAGATGCCTCCTTTATGTGCAGGGGTTGCGGGGTGTGTGCGGGGGGGTGTTAACCTCTGCTCTCAGTTTCCAAGTCCCCCCCCCCTTCCTCCAGAGATGAAAAAA
>VWZS01008918.1:3650555-3755091 GCA_013397075.1 Rhabdornis inornatus
AAAAAAAAAATAAAAAAAGGAAAAAGAAAAAAAAGAGATGAGGTAGCCTTCCAGACCCTTCTTTGTAAATATGAGTAATCTCTATAAAGAAAAGCACACATTCTTTGCAAAGCATCTTTACGAAAGATGGGGTTTAGTGTGTTAGTGTGAGCAGCCTACCAACCAGCAGATTGGAACAACGGGGGCTTGTCTGACAAGTTCTTTGCTTTTAGAAAGTTTACTGACTGCTTCTCCAGGTGGAAGAGCAGAATTTGCTATGATTAATGATTAAAAAAGGAGCTTGAACTAAGAAAAAAAACCCACCTGTGTCGCTGGGTTTTTTTTCATTTTCATATGACCGGATTTTAGTTTTTGCTGCTGCTAATTAGTGAGCATTATTTAACAGAGCATTAAGCTGGGAAACTTAATTCAGACCAATTTTGGAAGCTGTGAGAAAAGGAATCCAGTAGGAACCAGTCATTTTGTGAAGCGAGAGACTGGAGAACTAATGACTGTTAAAAATAGCTGGGCAGTCTCACTAGCTGCTTGTAAGGCTTAGTAAAAGTACATAGAATTAGATTGTAGCTGCAAACTTTCGTAGGAGAATGCAAGGAAGTATTTCTAAGCAGTGATGCCAATTAGACACAGGGCTGGCTGGTCGGGGTAGTTGTGAAACTGCCTTTTCTGGGAATTAATCATGGCAAGACTAGACAAGGAGTTGTGTGGAAGCCTCAGCCAAGAACGGCAGACCTTTGCTTGGAATGAGCTACACGGCCCAGGATAGCTTTTCCAGCTTGTAACGTCTCTGCTCTGACTTCACATGAAGTGCATTGTATGGGTTGTAAGTTTTGTAAAGGGTTTTAAGGGTTTCCCTATGTCACAGTACTCTTTTCTGGGGTGAATGAGAGGTAAAAAAAATACCTATTGCTCTATCAATAGCGAGCTTTTATCTTAACAGTGTATGGGATGAACCTTTTGCCCCTGGCAACTTGACTTTCCATGGCACAGGAGAGCATTCTCATTGTGTTGCTCCTTATGAGAAGGGGGAGTCAGTGCTGATTCACACCCCCCCCCCCCCCCTNNCCCCCCCCCCCCCCCCATTAACTGCAAAATTAGATACAGGGTCTGATATGCACATGTCCATAGTACATATTTGAGAGCAAAATGAACTGTGGCCTTCTTTGGGACACAAGGAAATAAACACAGTCATTAAAGAGTCAGCACCGTTACCACATAGTGAACCTTTACTCACTGTTCCCACCTATTGTTATTTGAAATACCCCATTTCCTGTTTTCCATAACTGTTGCCAATGGTCAGGATTCAGATCTCATTCACATCAGAGTAACTCTGGTAGCTTTGGGACATCAACAGGGAAAAGGAAGTGAAAAGCAAGTGACTATGATGAAGTAACCCTGAGTTTCCACTGAAGTGCTCAGGGTTTAGTCCCAGTCAGTGCTAGAGCTCAGCCTGCAGGTATTCAGGCATGTAGGTATTCAGGGAAATTGCTGTTTGCTGTGTAAGACCCCGTCAATACACTCACTGTTGTCATTTACTGCTATTGTGCACTAGGATGATGACAAAAATAAAATTAAGATACTTACTCTGTACATATCTGAGATAAATGGGCGTATATACCATATAAACACACATAATAGCTAGTTACTTTTTTGTTCATGGAGGCTTCTTGGGTCCTCATTATGAGACTATGAAGTCATAAGAAAAATTTAAATGACTGTGTAAAAGTTATTTTTCCTGAGTTTTTATATTTCAGCCTGGTTAGAAAAAAAAAAAATAACAAAAAAAATTGCACCCCCTCCCCTAAAAACCAAAACAAAAAACAACAACCAACCAACCAACCAAACAAAACACAAACAAAAACTCAACCAACAAAGAACCCCACCCTTTGTCAAACTGTGGGAGAAAGGATTTTTTGTCTGAATTCCGTAACAAGGAAGCAGAAACACACACGTAACAGGAGCATCAGACCCACAAAGATACCGCTCAACTCTCAATCATTTTCCTCTGCATAGATATTTATTGGAAATGTAAATGCCAGTAAAGCATTGTGAATTCTTGGCTAGTATTATCTCTCGGTCTCAGTTCCCTAACTGTACAGAAAGGATACTACTTCCTTCCTTCACTCTATGCCAAATGTAAACTCTGGCCCAAAATCTCGAAGAGAGATTATGGCAGAGCCAAGAAATGAACTCAGATCTTCTGAGTCCTAATCCAAGCTTGATATCATAAACTCATCATTCATTTGCTTTTGAATAACAACCAAAGTGTTAACCTTATTCCTATACATTTGCAACCTGATGGAGCTCTTATCTGTGGTGGTCATTGTATATCCTGCTGGCAATTTCACAGCCTTTTAAAGCTTTTTCCTCCTGAATGCTTTTTTCCTTTCCCCAGGAGATAGACAGCTTCCTTCAAGACTTCTCCAGCAAAGCATACCTGTCTTCTTTGGTGGTGTGTGCTGCGCGATCTTCACCTGCTGCAGAAATCATCTGTGGTTATGTTTTAATTACATGTCAATGTTCTCTGTCTTCCTTACCTGTTATTTGCATCTAATCTCTCTCCCTCAAAAATATTTTAAAAAGTAAACTTTTTTTAGAAGATATCCTAGAAGTTTTTTGTCAAATAAAAATGTTTTGCTTTAAATGAGCCCTTTTTTGAGTTTAAATGCTCAAGGCAACTCGTTTTTTTCTAGGGACAAACAATTAAGTTAGTAAGCATACAGAGAAGCCAAAATAACAATTAAGTTAGTAAGCATACAGAGAAGCCAAAATCTTTCTTTCTTGATCTTTTCCATTCCCTTGCAGTTTAGGAAATTTATTTGAGTGGAGACTTTTAAAAATCTCATTTGACATTCTTTTGGAAATTACGAATTTCAGAGGCAGGATAGAAATCAAAAGTTGTATTCAAAGCAAATGCATTGTCTTGTTGTTTTAACTGGAGAGAAAAAAAAATTAACCACCTGATCTTTTTGGTATAATCTGATTTAATAGGCAATCACACTTTTGTTTTATAGAATGCTGATGGTACCTTTGACATAATTGTGCATACGTATTGTAAATTTGAATGTAAATGTTCTAATTTTAATAGAAGTAAGAAGTGCTTTCTCATTCTTTTTAAATGTCATCATTATGAATGTGTTCAGTACAGTAAAACCTTTAAGAGTTTTTCTGATTTTTTGGGGCTTGTCCACTTGGAAACTAATCCATGAAAATGAACGTGGAAATAATTTAATCAAAACATTGCACACATGAAAATTATTAGACACCCATCTTGCACATGTGAATTGCTAAACATTTACACAGTGGTAACCCAAATTATGCAATAGTCAAGCAAATTGATATAAGATGCCTACAGAAGCAGTCATGCTAGGAAAAAGGCATGAAATTTATACTTTTGTAGCTATTATTCTTCATTGCCTGTATTGTAATAACACCTAAATGCATCATCAATGCTGAATGCCATTGGGCTACATATGGAAGGAACAAACACTAAGTGGCTGTCCGCATCCCAAAAGGATTAGTTAAACATGATTTTAATTAGGATTGATTGGTCCCTTTACAGAGTGTATTTCTGCCACTAACAATCTCAACACACAACATTTTAATTATGACTGAATTTTTCCCAGTTTCATCAGTAGCCCATCTCAGGGATGTCGTTAGGGGGCGGGATGTAACATGGCAGTTTCCCATCTTTCAAAGGGTCCTAGCTGAACTGAGTCGTGTAGCAGTGGAAATGGAAAGGAGGAGTAGGAAGGGGCTGCTGCTGCAGAGCCTCGGGATCATGGCCCTGCCGCTGGCTAGGTTGGTGATGCTCTGTGTTGCTGCATTTGAATGCTTTGCTTTTGATGAGAACTGCTGGACTCAGGAGCTGTCTTGGAGGCCTCATGGTGCTAGCAAGCTGTAAATGCATCCACACAGCCGATCTCTTGCCTGACCAGCCTGTTTTTGGGAAAAGGATAACAGACAAAGCCAGGTAAAAGGGAGCTACACTGTTCTCAGACTAAGAGATCTGGAACACCAAAAGTTTGTCTACACAGGGAGATTTACACTGCTGTGAGATTCTCAGTGTGGAAACGTTTCCTGCTCACTGACAAGCAGTATCTGTGTCCAGATGAACAGATGGCTTTTTCCTCTCTGACTCATGGCTGTTACAGGGTAGAAAGTCCTCTGAAATAAGAGCTTTGGAGGTTTCTATCCTTTGCTCCTTTGTGCTGTTGCTGGGCCCAAAGCACTACGGAATTGCTCTCTAGCTTTTGGCTGATGTTCATAGTGTTATTTTTTAGTGATGTGGGCAGCAACTGTTGAAAAGGCCATGTTCCTTTTAGGGAGGTTGTCTCATCATTTAAAAGGGGATATGCTTCAACATGATCACGAGGGAGAAGTTGTAGAAGGAAAAAGAATAACTAGTCAGAGTGTTGTGGAGAGCAGTGAGGGAAGTGAAGCACAAAAATGTTGGGCATTCTCTTTGTTCAAAGGCGAGTAAAAACCTCTTATCTGAGTGTTTAAAGACATGAACACACAATGGTGCATGTGTACAGATAATTAAAATACCGTCAATTTCCTGCCTCCAGCAACTGTAGCTCAGAGCATGTTGTGTCTTGGCACTTTTGTAAAGTATCGGACAATGCTATAGATGCTGCTTCACAAATTAAAATGACACAAAAATCAAAAATTCAAAAACATGCAATTAAATGTAAATAAGGTCTACTGGAGGTTTTTCTGAAATAGAAACACTGCTTGCTCAAGTAAAATTCCTTTTAATCCAATAGCTTTCTATCTTCCCAAATCCCTGTGGGATGAAAAGATGAGCCTTTGTGGTACGCTTGGAAGGTTAATGAATGTAGACTCTAAACAGTCTCAGGAAATACTTCTTACTGAAAATATTATGTGGAAAGTGTTTAAAAAAGGGCGCTAGTATGAGCACTTCTGTGATTTATAACAATAGTTCGACACAGAGAGTAAACATGATTTTTTTATTAGCTACTTCCTATGCCGTTGGAGCACAGTACTGTGAGTATCGTCCACAAGTAAATAGCTCCTGCAAACACTAAACTCAGCTGGTTTCATGCAGTCCTGCTTTGTCAGAGAGCAGCATTCAGCAATAGCTCTCAGAGCTGAATTACCACTGGGGTAGCTTCAGGTAGAGGGCCCAGCACCAGGAGCTTAATCTGCACATTGCCAAAGGGCAAGACACCTGCCACAGCCTCTTCAGCCGGAATAAGTGGTTGTGCTTGTCTGGCCAAGGAAAGAGGTCTTTGCCAGGACTGCTGCTTAACCTGCAAGGTGCATCCTGGGGTCCAGCAGTGACTCAAAACACAAACCTCCCACCTCAGACTGTAACCCAAACCAGTCCTTTCCAATCCAGTCGGTTGCTTCTGACAGTTTCCGTGTTGTTTTATTTTTTTTTTTCAGTATTGAGACACATCCATGTATCCATCATCCATGCTTCAGTCTTGAAATGGCATATGGAACATTCATTTTCGTACCAGGGGGCTGAAGTAGGACAGAGATAGATAAATACACAATATGTGTAATTCTTTTATCCATCATAATCTCAGTGGATATACTTTTATTTCAGTACAATTGCAATAGTACAGATGACTTATATAAAATCTCTAGAGCAACAGCCTCTTTATCAAATGACTTTTCTTTGAAAATTCAATATAATGGCAACTCTCAGTATGATATTTGATTACTTGTAAAATTCCCTTTTTGCCTAGCCCCTCAAAAGTTCTGCATGTGCCTGACTGCATCTGGCAGTCACACAACTGCTAAAAAATTTAACCTTTATTTTTAATTCTAAGACCTTTTTCCTGGAGACAAATGAATAGGTGAAAATCTGAATTCTAACATGAAAATAAATAGGCCATCACTGGATTTTTACATTTGAGGAAATCCTGAAGTAGCAACCAGCTGGTCAAAAACTGCCCAAACCTGACACTGACACACCTGTGATATAAGAAAATATGAAGGTTCAGACCAGTATAATGAATTTTAAGAAGCCTGAGAAATAAAATTTAGGATTTATTTAATGTATCTGTTGGATGTTGGTTTTCATATTAAAGGAGATAATTTGGATTCTTTTCAGGTTTTAATATTACCTCAATCAGATTAAAAATACAGAATTATGATCCTTCTGCTGTCTTCCCAAGAGACTTCTCTGGTGTCTAATTTAGATTTCATTAGGCTAACATATATCATTAATTAGACATTTCCCTGATAATAGAATAGATTTTCTCTTATCAAGAGAAAATCAATAGATTTTTCTCGAGGGAACTCTGACAGATCTAATTTTCCTGGACTTCATGAAAGAATTTGAACTGATATTGCATGTAGAATTATTATTAATATTTCCATTCCATATCTTGGCAGGCACGAGAAGTAAAAATGTAGTGATGAAATATACTGGTGGCACAAAACTGGGAAGATGTTGTCAATACAGAGATGGATTATATTGTAGTAACACAGGAAAAGAAATAGCCTTGAGGACTGGGGTAATACCAACTGAAAGGGAAAATCAGTCTAAATTCAGGGTCATGCACTTGTGTACCAAACCCAAGGATTTATTTTGCACTGTAGGAAATCTTCAGTTTGTCTAGACAGAAGAACAAATAGGCCGTTTAATCACTGATCAGGAAATCACCTGAGTCTCATCTGGTGGCAGGAAGGTAAATGAAGTTGTGGGGTGCAAAAGGCATTTCCAGATACTAATGTATCTGTGCACATTAGATGCTAATGTGCAAAGTCCCAGGTTGTATCATGTCTGGAACCCCATATCTAACAGGAAATACACTGTATGAACAAGTGGCAGAGAAGGGTGACGTGGCCTAGAGAACTTTTTTTGAGAGAGAATGCTCATTTAGGCAAAGAGAGACTTTGTCCTCTAAATGAAGAGGAAGAAATATCAGAGAGGAAGAACATTGATAAACATGACAGGCAAAAGAAGAGTTGCATAGAAAGTAGTTATGCAAGGATTCAGACAGGAAACTAGGATGTTTTATGTATTTTGTTTAGACTGGGAGATCTTGTAGTAGGGGTAGTGGAATGAAAATCTCATAATTAGCACAAAAAGAAGGCAGCCCTACTGGATCAAGTGAGTGGTGTATCAGTTTCAGTATTCTCTGTTCAACTATGATAAAATTTGTGCAGAAATGCCAGAAATTCAACCTCAGAACTTTTGGTAATGAAGGACTAGATTCGCATTCTCCCTTTAAAATAACAAGGACAAAAGCCCAGTGGCAATATTTTTAGAGAGGGAGAGTTTGTGAGACTGTGTGCTTTCTGCAGTCTGTTCCTTTTGTACTCCCTTAGCATTCAGAACTGTTGGACTGGTGATGTTAGATATTACATCTGTGCCTTAAAAAAATCTGTTCGTAGATCTGATGACCATTAACTTAATTTGTTTGTTTCTTCACTGTTATTTTATTGATGGTTTTCTGGTTTAGGGGTTTAGGCTCTATATGTGGATATGTCCCTTCCACTCTTCTCACATGTTGCAGTTCTGAGCAGCAAAAATATTTACCCTTACTGGACTCTTGTGATTGCATGTGTCATCCTTGTGTCATCATGAAAATCATCTACTATGGGACACTTTTAATATTAAGATATGTTTAGCTTCTTAGGCACAAAATATTATGTTTCTATAGCATAGAAACTAGTATTCTGAGGGCATCACAAGTTCTTTAGTCACTAAGCAATATTTGAAAGAAATAAATATGCATTCAAATTTTAGGATACATAGCAGGCATAATTCGGCCTTTAAATAGGTTTTTTGCCTTTTGAAATAACCACTCAACTAGAGTTGCTATCTCAGTTCTCACTTTCAAGCTCTATCAAAAAGCAAGGAGCAGTGGTGATTGCCTAGCAGCTGCACGGTACACAACAGGAAAGAAGGGAAGTTTAATGAAGTTTACAGTGCCGTTGTTTAAAAGACAGTCGAGATTGTCCTTGTGTGAGTTTCAGATAGTGGAGCTGTAGGCAGATCTGAGCTGGCACTTACTCACCTCAACACACCTTAGTCTTTCAGACTCTCTCATGGGAGTGGATATTCCATTGTCTGGCATCTTCTCTTCGACAAGACTGCTGTTGTTGTCAGGGTGACTGTTTTCCATCATCACTGGCATTTTGCCTGTACCTGCCACGTGTCCTTGGGTGTCATGTTTCCTGTACACCTTTACTCTTAGGGCCATGTCTCCTATCCTTATTGTTTGTCAGATTCAGTTAGTCACAAAGAACTCAGGAAATATCTTTCTGGGAACCCCCAAATACTTTTATAGGCCTGTTTGTTTTTTTTTAACTTTCCTCACTCATACTTTTTTCTTTTTTTTTTTTTTTNTTTTGCTTAGATTTTCCAAATAAGGTTTTCTTTCCTCTTTTGTCTATAATATGTCTACAATATAATAATATGAACATTTCTCAAATCAAAGCTGCAAATACTTTCATAAATATGCAGAAGTGTTTTCTGCCTTCACTTCTGTTAGTAGAATATCCCTGCTGCAATAATTTTAACAAGGAGTGCATTGGATTTATTGAACTTATTCAAGAAGCACGTTTATGACCATTATAGTGCTGGCTCGGCAGGCTCTCACTCTTCAGAGATGGAAACACATTACTGTTGTTAAGAACTGTGTACAGTGATTGCTCTTTCCCCATTTTTGTTGCTAACAGGAAATATGTTTAAACTGCAGCATGAGAAATAGACAGCTCAGAAGAGGAATTGGAGCAGAAAAGCCTGTTGCATAAATGGTACAATTTTATAGTATTGAGTAAATGTTTATAATCAGCAGTGGTGAGTTTAGAATTCATGACAAAACTGCAAACATATGATTTTTTTTTTTCTTGAGGACAAAGATTAATAGTTGAAATCCTATTTGTACTGGCAAGAGATTCACATTTGCAGTTGACATCCAGAGGTTCTGGTAGGTGCTGGACTTGTGGCTCATTGGTTAGACAATACGGAACACAATTCTAACCTTTTCCAGGCATGCACAACCTCAGATCACAATCACATTAATAACTGAGGAAAGGGATGATTTGATGCCTTTAAAAGTCAGTTCCGTCCTGAGTTTTAGTTTGTCAATAGATCTCGTGAACTCTGCATGCAGGCTGGGAAGGGTGAAGAATGTTTCTGAGCTTTCAGATTCGACAGTGCAGCATAGCTGCCTCCCAGCTCTCTGTTAGTATTCCTGTATCCTGCGTTGGGCTGTGTTTTTGCTAGTGCACATTCCTGGGTCATGTTGAGTTTCTCATCCAACAATACCCCCAGGTGTCACATCTGGGCTGCTCTCAAGCCGTTCATCCCTCCGCCTGTGCTTGTCCGTGGGATTGCCCTGACCCACATGTAGAACCTTACGAAGGAGCATGTTGAACTTCAGGAGATTTCCATGGGCCCATCTCTCCAGCCTGTCCAGGTCCCTCTGGATGGCATCCCTTCCTTCCAGAGAGTGTACACCACACAGCTTGGTGTGTGTGTCAAACCTGCTGAGGGTGCACTGAGCCTGCTGTCCACATCACCAACAGAGACATTAAACACCACTGGTCCCAGCTCTGGCCTCTGAGGAGCAACACCCACCACTATTATACAGTGAAATACAGTGAATACAATGAAACACTGTTATACAGTGAGATCCTTAGGGAAGTGGACAATATTAGCAAGAGCGTACTTTTTCTACATTAGGTTATTATATAATTTCAGTGTAATACATTATCTCTATTAATTCCTGGAATTCATAAGAGTTTGCTTTTCTCTCTGACTATTGCTTCTGTGGCCCTGTTAGGATCACTTTTAGAATGAGTTCAGCAAATGAAGACTGCTTTCTGAAACACTGTTTCTGACTAGAGTTTCTGTGTCTTTAGTTTCAAGGAGAACTTGTCTTCTATACAGCCCATTTCCTTTTTTGGTTCTACAAAATTTCTGCAGTTTCTTTATTTCCCTTATTTTATACGATGCAGTACATATTGGAGAGAAAAAATATCAAGAATATGATTTAATAGGTCTCTCTGTGCATGTGTGATATTTGTATTCCACCAAAGCCTTGTGTATTTTATAGGGAATTCATTCTGCATGCCCAAAATGAGTTTTCAAAATCTTTCCACTTTAGAACTCGAGGCCATTAAAATGCATTACAGCAGCATCCCAAATGTATACAACTGAAAAAGTATTTCATCCTTATGAAAATGCAACCTGTATTATCTTCCTATGTTTACAAATCGTGAATATTGTTAGTGGGTACTGTGCCTTACAACAAGTTAAAGTAATATCCTGTCCCAGAAAAAAGGAATGAAAAAAAAAAAAAAAGGAAAAAAAAATAAAAACAGACCACTAATCTGAAAAACTCAGAGTGCTTTCTCCATGCCCAGCTCTCGGGTCAGCCTGGCCTGACATGAGACTGGGAGGTGCGCACAGTAACAAGCATGTTACAGTTTATCTGTTCCTGTCAACTGCTGCTCCTGGCTGAGTGTGCTAAATCAGAGCTCTGGAGGCTCTATTTCACTAAGAAATATAACATCAGGGCTGAAACTTGCCAGTTCCTAGATTAAGGCTTCACATATGATGGAGGCCCATTAAAACATGAGTACTTTTGAGAAAACATGCGAATGGAGGATTTGTAATCATAAAACTGACACGGCTCCAATGGAAGATAGCAATATATTCGTGCCTGTTGAATATAAGGCAGAGAAAGCTGACTCCAAGCATTCATATATTAAATGTGAGGTCCCAGAAAAGGAGAACATTGGCTTTAAAGTAGTGAAATGTAGATAATAAATAAGTTCCTTTTATTATCCTTCAAGTGTTCAAGAACCGAGGGTTTATGTTTCAAGTCTGTCTGAGCAAATACGAGATACACAAAAAAAGTTACATATCTCTGTGTGAGTATTCAGGTACAAAATCGTGTTTTTTCAGGCACTTGCAGCAGTGTACCCTGAGACTAGATATGGGATAGGAAGAATTTTTCTGTAGAGGTGAAATCATTTTTGTATTGTGTTGTATGATTATACAGTTGGAAGAAGAAATGTGGTTTCTCAAATTTAGTTTTAGGTTATGAATAGATAGCAAGGCTTTGTCCAGCACTTCAGGATGTTAAAATTGCTTAATTCATAGCAGTGCTCAGGTGGGACAGATGACTGAAAGCTGAACCGTGATAGCAGTTAGACCCTGGAAGAGTTTGATTGAAATACCTTTCTTAAATAACATGCCACAGCACATTGAAAATGTTAAGGTCTGATTGTCAGTGTATTTAATAGGTATAACACTGGCGTTACTTAAGCTTCTGCAATTTGAAATCACAGAAGCACACCCTGTGGTTTATAGTTTTGGGTAGATGGTGGAACAAGGTAGCTACATTTGACTGCTAGAAGATAAAAATGCTATTTGACAGAGCGCAGAAAACCATGTTGCTTTAACAGCAAAATTATGAAATCTTCTGTTTTCATGGGCTAGAATTATAAAATGATGCTTGTGTCACAAGGAAGATAACAGTGAAATGATGTGGGGTGCTGAGGCTTTTCAGGATGCATTTCATTTTATGCTGAATTTTAAATTCATATTCACTGCAATGGCTTTTCAAATAAGTTTAATTTTTTACACATTTTAAGAAGTACTGTGTTTTGATGTCAAAGAAGAATGCTTGAGGCCTCACTGTGTTCTTGCAGTGCCTGTTGCGGAAAATTGTCCAGTTTTATTTTTAATACCTAAAATTAGGCTCTGGGCACAGTGTGGAGGCAATAGATAAACACTGTTGCTATAGAGCTTTTAAGTTACCCCATGAACTCTTTTTTTGGCTGCTCCCTGCCTAAGATAAAAAGCTGGTATTAATATTTATGTTATTTATATATTTGTATGGGATATTTGAGTCATCGTAATGTGGAGTATAACGCTTCCTTGGCATTTTAAAAATACGAAACTGACAACAGACCAGGAAAATATTCAGAAGATGATGAAATCCTGTTCCAGGAGTGCTGCAGCTGGTGGCCTGTTTACTCTCTGTCGTTAGAGGCAGAATTTGAATTTGGCTTGCACATTTAGTTTCTTTTTGTGCAACCTTTATGCAGTTGTGAACTGTGCTTAAAGGTACTTGAGCCCAAAATGAGTAACAACAGTGTAGCATTTAAAGGAAAACTATCTTTTCTCTTTTCACAGAGTTATGTGAACTTATATGTAATGCAAAAGACACACAGTATAAATAACAGTGCAGAAGTGGAGAAGGAAAGAAACTGTCCTGGGCTAGGCTGGGTGCCAGGTATTAGAGAATTTTTATTTTACACTGATTTTAGGAGAAGCAGCATAGCACCATGTGCCATTTATAAGTACTTGATGAAAGATCATGTAACAGACCGTTGCAACAAGGCACATATTTGCCTCAGCTGTAATGCCTGTGTGAAGTAGTTTTACTTTAACTGTAACAGCAGTATCAGTCATGTTAATTGTCATGGAAAGTTACTGGTCCAGACACAAATCTCCTCACTCATCCTCATTCTCATGATGATAATGTGGTTGGTTATACTTTACTCACCCATGTGGGAGAATTCCTGCCTGGGGGGGTTGAATCTTGTACAGGCAGCAAATTTTAGAGAGTTGAAAGGACAAGAGTTTCCCAGATGCCTTGCATTAAACTGAATTATTCCTAAACGTGAATGTTTAACTACACTCCCATAGCAAATCACTTTCAAAATAGATATTCGTTTTCAAACAAAACTAGTTGCCTTGTGAAACTGTTGGTTGGTTAGGGGAAAAAAAATGACCTAATGCTTCTGAATAAAATATCTGATCTCCTGTTGCCAAGGCTGAGTCACTTCCTGTTACAATAACAAGACTGTCATCAGCAAACTTTTCTAGCCACACAGTGGAGCTTGCCAGGGTGTGCATGGCTTTATTTGTCCATGTTGTTAGAAAGTTACCGTTGAAAAACACATTGTACTAAATTTGGAGGCACCAGCTTTGTATTCGAGTGCATTAGTGTCAGATCTGGGTTGCATTTACTCCTGATAGTATAATCTCTTATTTCTTTGTGCAACATAATAATATCCACCCAGCTGTGTACAGTAATGTTGTAATTCTATCAAGGGATTCTAGACACAACATAGTGCATTAATATCATCAGAGCTTTCTTGACTGGAATCTGCAGGATCACACTCAGCTGTTTCTTGTTTACAGGAATGAGGTTTGAAAAGTACCTGGAAGTTCATTCCACTTGTCACCTAACAGATAACCTCTAGTGCTTTCTGGGCTGCGGTGGGTTTTAAAGACCCGTTTGAGTTATCTTTGAAAGCATTGAGCACACAGTAGTTTCGATCACGTTTCAGCAGGACGGGCACTGCCTGGTTTGCAGACAGCGGGGTCTGCTCCTGCTGCACCGCTGAGTCAGCAGAGCAGGAATACATTAGGGCTTTTACATCACAGCTTGGAACTCATTTCCTGGGCAAGATCAGTTGGCAAAAGCCCTTTCTGCCGTTAAAGCGGCTAGAAAATAAAAGCTAAATCCAGTGTTTCACTTCAGTAGTATCATTACCCCCTCCATGCCCCGTGTTCCAATCATTATTTGGGAGCAGTGTCTGGCAGGCTGTATTCTGGATGATCTGTCAGATCTGTATATGAATCACAGCGACTGACTCATTCTGTGCAACACAAATTACTTTTCTGAGCCTGTTAATAAGAGATAGGGGGAGTGCATGTAATCTTATACATTCTTTGAGGCTTTCATCTTGGTTTTCTGTCCAAAAAACCAAGTCTCATGTCAAGCCCCCAAACGTTAGGGCCAATGGAAAACCTTCACTTCTTTTTGCCTCAGTTTCCCTCCTTTGGGAGAGAGAAGTTTTACACTTTTAAATTGATTTGGCACTTATGGACAAGCAGAACTAGACACAAAGAAAACTCTGGTCTTTTCAAACAAGCAAAATAGTCTCCCCAGGTTCTGGTTTTGTTTTACTGTGTTTGCTGTATTTAATATCTGTGCTGCAGAATAATTTATACTTGTTCTTCCTGAGAGCCATGTGATGGATAGTCCTACATGGTCTGTGTCTCTTTTGCCAGAGTTCTTCAGCCAAATCCAGAGGACTCCAACTGAATGAACACACTTGTGAAGTGCTACTCACAAGAGGCAGGTCATCACACTCACAGGAAATGTGTCAATGCACATCCTTTTCATCCCCCCATTTTTACAATCAAATTGTAATAAACATGGCACAGAACAAGGATCCTGTTAATAGTTAGCCAAGCTTAATCTTCAGTTTTCTTGCTTTCACATTTTTACAAAAGAAAAGAATAATCCACTCTTTTTTTCCCTTTCTCTTTCATTTAAAAAAGAAAACAGAAAATGTAAGTTGATATGTTTCAGTCGACTGTGATGAATCTGGCATAAGTTACTCTGCTCTGTTCTCTGATAAACAGAGATGTTATTGTGCAGTCCTGGGTAAAGTAACTGATTATACTGTTTGGGCCATGAATGCAAAATGTGTTGCAAGGATTTGGATGTCTGTAATTAACCAGTTGTAAATGCTGTGGTTGGTGGCTAAGCAGCTGTTCAGATCACTGTCAGAATTTCACCACTGCAAAGGAACGAGCATGTGTTATTCCATTGTTTCAGGATAGGAAAGAACAGTTTGTATACGTTTCTTTTTTCCCTAAAACAGAACAAATGTTGGCTCTAAACTGCACTTACAGTGTTCCAGACTATATTAGTGGAAGGGAATTATGTTTGCCTGAGACTGTCTTTGTTTCTGGTGTAACGTATCAGACACCAGAGTATCACTGTGACCCAAAGGTTCATTTTTCACGCGGCTTTGCTGCTGCATACCTTGGACATTAATTCTGCTGTGGGCAGCTCTCCCTGTCCATGCACTGACTCACTGCCAGAATACATCTGTGGATATAATTGATCCGTAAGTTTGGATATTAAGAATCTCATACTTTTTTTTTAGGAACACATATCATCCTAATACTAGGTTCAAGCCTTCTGTCTTAAAATAAACCTTGCAGTTTGACATGGGTAACTCTTTAGTATTGGTGTGTAGACAGTAAAAAACTTTGCCACCAGCAGATTATTTCAGGTGCAGCAGGTCAGCCACTGGCTGCCTGAAAATCCTAATACTTGTAGGTGAAACTATGGTGTAAGACCTTTGGCACTCAAGCCTCCTGACTGTCTAGTTCAGGGAACGGTGAGTTCTCAGTCACAGGGAGTGGGAAGATGATGTAATCGAAAAGCTATTGCCCTGCTTTGATATTAGTAAATGTGTTCAAAGTTCTCTAGGGGCCTCTAAGGACTGAAAACCTCTCCCTGCTGTGGGATAGAGGTGTTTCTCTCTCTCTCAACATTTCTTTACTTTTTTTTCTTTTTTTTTTTTTTGCTTTTGCTTCTTTTTTTCTTCCTTTCTTTTTTTTTTTAACAAGAATGCCAGTGAAAGACTTTTAGGAAAATAAGTCTGTTTCTGTACTGTTTAACAATTGTTTTGAAAATGAGGCTGAATCCATTCTTGTATCATTAATGAAAACAAAGATAGGAGCAGAAAAATCCCAGAGGTCTGTGAGTGGGGAAGAGGGGGAGGGGGAGACAGGATGAAGTCCTTTGCAAAACAAATAGTAGGTGCCAATGTTGATGTCTTTTAAGGCATGCCTTTCACTAGGCACTGTGGGTAACTTGTTAGCAATCAAAACCTGAGGGGCCAGATTCCTACTTTTTCTTTTCTGCATGCACAGCATAAAAAAGAATAGAGTGAAAGGTCCTGGCAAGCTGCCAGTCCTCCTCCTTCTCAGATAAGGGGGTGAGTGATACAACACCATGACTGTGTTTCCTTCTCCCATCTTGCCTATCACATGGGGAAGTGAGTGATTGCTGAGCTCTTTCATGCCTGTGGGCTGGACTGAGCTTTGTCCTTGTTCTGGTTGCAGACAGCTTTACACCATTTGTGAGTGAGGCCCAAACCAGCCTTGGGGACATCTGAAATTTTGAATCTATCTGAATCTGGGTTCTGATGCTGTCTTATGGCTTTGTAGCAGGACCGTCATGTGTACTAGAGCCATGAACCCAGGATATGTGCTAAAATGCCAGTAGCAAACATAAATCTCTTAAATTGCCTGCAACTTCTCCTGCACAAATTGATGAATTTAGCTTTTTAAGCTGCAGGGTCTCTGTATTGTGAGTTTTCTTCCCAGCAGTGAAGTCTGACTTTGATTTGTTTGATCACGGAATACTGGATTCTCTAGTATTTTCCATTGTGTAGTGAGGCTTTAGCAGGACAACAAGTATCACAAGACTCCTGATAAAATCACGGGAGTAAGTAAGCAAGGCTAGCACTTGGAGGAGCTTTGTAGATTCAGCCCTTTCTGCAAATAGCATTCCAATGAAATAAACTGAATGTCTGAAACAATCTTGCAGAATATTTTACTTTGTGGGTTTTTTTCCTTTGCATAAAGACCCTCTTCAGACCATCTGAATAGGATGGCAATTGTCACATGCCGGCTCCTGTGTCCTCGGTCAGTGACATAACTTGGCAGGGGGAGGGAGGAGAAATGGAAGATTCAGCCCTTTTTACAAAAGTTAGACAATGTGGCGAGGACTGTCGGTGTTACCAAGCAGTATTGTAGTCCAATTTGTAGCACCACTGAAACAAATAACGTTTAGCAATGCCAGCAGCGCTCGGCATCAGCGGTGATGTCACTGTGACAGGGCTGGTACCTGTCCCCTGCCTGGCTGCAGCCGGGGAACCTGGGAGCTTGGGATCGGGCAGCATTCCAGCGCGCTGAGCCAAAGGTGAAATGCCAGCAGCGGGGAGAGAGTGCTGGTTTCGCTGGCTGAAATACCACTCGCATTACACATTTATTATACTTACACGCAGAGAATGTGAAGATAGGGCAAAGGGGTAAACAGCAGGAGGAGTGCTGTGATGGGGAGAGGCAGTGCTCAAACATGATAAAAGTGCAGCTGTGATAAAAAAGCAATGGTGTCGGCTGGCACGTATTGTTGCTGATACAGCATTGGACATCTATAAGGGTGGTTTTGTTTCCTGAAATGGGGAGAAATGCACGTTTTCCTGTGTGTTTGCCACATCTTCCATGCAATTCTGAAAACCTGCAGCTGTTCTGATTCATAGCAGCAGAACCAAAGCAATATTTATGACAGGCATGTGGGCAGTACTTGCTGAAATGAAGATCCTGGGCATGCAGCTAAGCCCATGCACCTGAAACATGCACTGAACCCCGGTTCTTATACTTAGAGTCAGACACATACTTTGGTGACTGCAACAGAATTACTTTGCTTTGATTGACTTCTCCCACTTCTCAAGACTGAAATGTATAATTAATATTGGCTTATATTCAGATAATTGCTCTTGAAAGTTTGGGAGACTTTGCCACTAGTGACTTTTCTTTTTTAGAAGACAGACTAGTTCTGGAAATGGAAAAATATATGTTATCTGTTTTTCGCTTTTTAGACTTCTGTTATTTTATGTGATTGTTTCAGTTTTTAGAACTAGCACAGGACAATCTCCACTGGTACACTTAATTTTCTTTTAATTTGTTTTTAATATCTGTCTTGAAAAGGTACTAAAGAAAGAGTGAATTTGGTTGTACTCTAGGAATACTTGTTTTGAAGTTTTGTAATTTTGAGAGAAGAAGCTTTAACACATTTAGAAATGAAACCAGGTACTTTCACAAGCAACTGGTACCAGTAAAACAAAGGTCTAAGTGATAGAAAAATTTTGCTACTTTTTGCCACAGACCATGATATAAGAAGAGTTTCTGTGCATTAAATTAATTTACCATAATAGTTATTGAATTCTCATTGTTAATGTAAAGATTCTAACTTCCAGAGGCAGATGTAGAAAAGTTTAATGGAGAGAAAGAGCCCAAAAATTTGAAACTGAAAAAAGAAAAAGATTCTGTGATGGTTTATTATTGATACCAAGATGAATGTAATAGCTGTCTCTTAATGAAATCTAAGAAGTGACAGATGTGGTTATGGGGTGTCCTCCTAGCAGACATATACATATGACCTCCCTTTAAGAACATTCAATATCCCAATTCCATGAGCACTTGGTGCTGGGCTTGGTTTTATGCACGTGAGGAGCCACTTTGATTCAAATTACACATATGCTTCATGTTTGCAACCTTACTCTTCCAGGACATCTTCCAGCAAATTCTACACTCCTTTCATTTCTTCCAAATGCGAACTCTGATACATGCTTTCCTCCCTTCCAGTCACTTAGAAAAATATGATCTGTTAAGTCAGTGGCAGAACTCCCACTGACTTCTGTAATGCTGGGAGTTAAGCTCTCTGCTTATGAGACTTTCACATTTCTTTTTAGAAAGCTTTCCAACATTGCAAAAGAGTCATTTCAGTCCTGCAGCTCTCCAAAATGCTCAGTGAAAGCCTTACACTTTTCCTTTCATTAATATAATTTATTACCAGCATTTATTATACTATTCTTTGTGGGTTTTTGGAGGAGATGCTAAGGATTGATGACATGTCTACTTATCTGAACATTTAAAGCTCTCATGATAGTATTTATAAGAATTTCTGGGCTTTATTTCTCAGCCCTGCACTCCTTTCCAAGATGCTGGATGTCAGATTTTTGTTGCTATCTGCACCAGAACTGTATTCCATCCTCTGATTCAATTTTTGTAAAAGATCTCAGTGGGAGTTCTGTCATTCAGAGATGGTGGCCAAGAGATGGAAGATGCTGAAGATTTCCACCAAGGTTCATTTGTAAAGAAATATGAAGTGAGTTTATATTTGTTCTCAGTCATGCCAAATTTTTCTATATCTTTTCTCTCACCCTTGAAACAGAGGCATGCTGGAAAGATTTTTATGTTCTTTATGTATCCTCCTCTAGCTTTGGCACTGCTGAGAGGTAGAAGAACATGTTTCAGAAGAAATAAAATGAATCTGTGAAGAACTGTGTAGTTGTTACAAATGGATTTACTATGTTCAGTTGCTTCACCATGTTGGTTCCAAATGTACTGTCAAATACAGGGCAGAACATGGCCCTCAAAGCAGCAGAGCTGGCATCACATCTGTAGGTTCAGAGTCAGAGGTTGATGGCTACTGGAGTCAAACGCTGCTTCTGCAGAACACAGATCAATAGGTAAGATGGGTCCTGCCTTTCGGTTCAGATGTAGATTCACCGGTATTTTCAATTTCTCTTAAATTAATCTGAGTTGAAAGTGCTCTGGACTAACAGTGTATTGTGCAGAATTAAACTTCAAACCCTTCTTGACCACACTGAAGTAACCCTCTAGCATAAATATACTGTTCACCTCCATATTCCTCATGAAACAAAAGTATTCCCACTTTGAAAGTCAGTCTTTATGGAGTTTTTCTGCAAGTGTAAGTTGGACACTAATGAGACAGTTTGGCCAGCCAGTGCCTTGACATGTTCCATTTATGGCTTGATTAGACCCTGATTTAATAAGGCACTGTACTACATGGAAGCACATCGTCTTCAGTCATTTAACACTGAGTAGAGTCTGAATGTTTCATTTTGGCAGTTTCTCTGCACTTTTGAAACTAAAAAAAAACCCACAGAATAAAGTATAATTTAAGTAGAGTGTTTCATTCCAACTGCAGTAGGCAATTACAAAGAAAACCATTCTGACTCAGCCCACTTCTCTGCTCCCCTTTTCAGTCCTATAGGCTATACATTAGTCCTTCTGAGGTTCTATTATACTGTATAGAATGTGTTTTGAATTTGAGATTTGTAAGGGGAAAGCAGACAAAAGGTCAATCTCATGTTTCCACTCACGTGCCCTCTGTGTTACTCCAGAGACCCAAAAGGTTGATACATTGTCTAGATTTTGTTACTGGTGAATTTCTTTGTTACAGTGTGTTTTAACATGACATAGAAATTTTCTGACATTTTCTTTCCCATGGCTTCCAGCGGAGGGGCAGTTCCAGAGTTCTGCAACACTCCAGTGGATTTTCTCTGTTGGATGACATCTAAGCATCCAAAGGCTTCACTAAATTATACTGTAGAATGAGCAGTCCTGGAATTGTAGAAGATCTGAAGTGCTGCTACTGTGTTTTAGACTCGCCTCCCTGTACAGCGGTTTTGGACCAAATGGATTTCAGGTGAACCCAGTGACACAAAAATTGCCAAGATAACCTCACTGTGAGAGGTGGGCTTGTGAATAAGTAGCACTCATATTCATTCTCCCATGGGAACAAGGCATGGTGCCATGTGGAATGGCTCACATCCTTTTTTTGGCTCTGGGTTATCTGTGTTAACTTACACAAGAATCTTCAAAGAAAAAAAAAAAGAAAAGAAGATGTTTATTAAGAATACATTATGTCAGGCTGAGATGAGGTTAATTATTTAACATCTGGCAAAAGCAGATGGATTCTCAGTTAACACAGTGAAATCCATTCAGTCAGCACCTTGATAAGCACCATGTCTGTTCCACTGTCTCATGCCTTCCTGGAGAACCTGTGTATGTGCTTTCCTGTTGCCCTGAAGAGGGGCTGGGCAGCACATCAGGACACTTGAAAACCATTGTCTGCCATCCCCTGCAAGGCTTTGGTAATTTGCAAGTGTGAATGATGTGCCTGGCAGACAGCCTCTGACTGCTTGGCCCCCTTGCCCAGCAATTTGATGATTTACTGAGAAGGTTTGGTGCTGTACATCAGTATCCTGGGATGGATTTTCTCCAAGGTATTTTTAATTGATATGTGGCCACTGCATTCCACTGGTGCCTATTCAAGAACTGTATTGGAATTATATAGGAGAATATGATCCAACACAAAGGCCACACGTGATGTTCTTGGTGGCCTCACACAGGAAAGACTGTTTAAGATTTGCTGACATGGGATGTGGTCTTCCATGAAGGAATGCACAATAAGTTGTCTCTATGTTACAACAGAGTTTAAATATATTTAATATATTTAATGTCATGAGACATTTTTGCCTCCGTGATGACCACCCTGATCTTCTTTCAAGAAGAATTTCCTGTGGTCCCTTGTAAAGATAACCCTTGAAGAAGCACCTTCAAATTATAATGACTCGTATTTTGTGCTCCCCCTGGATCCCAGGCAGAAAATATGTGCAGGATTTCCAATGGCCTTCAGCTGGTCAGCAGCTTTTTATCAGGTGTCATCTGACTAAGAACCTTGTGAGACTATTCTGTAAGCAGCAGATTTTCTGTAGTTGGTGTGAAATAACCATCCAATTCCACAAAGTAATGTCTCCGAGTCTGGAGATCCTCGGCCTCGCACTTCCTGTGCTTTCCAAGGCACGACCTGTGTGTTTCTGACTTAGCAAGTGCTTGCACAGTTAATGGCCAAACATTCTTTCTGGGGCACTTACCATTTCCAAATATATCTATCTTTCAAGTAAATCAATTTTGTGTTAATTAGTGACAGCTCTCTGCTAAAATATTCCCTTCATTCTTTTATCAGCCTGTGGCAGAGTTCTGCGTGCTCTGCCAGCTGTCCTTCACAGCAGGTCTTAAAGGTTTGAAGCCTTATTTGGTGTCTGCAGTGACCTTTTAAATTCCAGAGTAAAGTTGGGGCTGCACAACTCACAAATAAAACACTTGTTAATAAAATGTCAGCTTTGTAGCAGTCAGACTTGCATGGAGCTTTCAAACTGCATTTTCCATCAGGCTAATAGCTCAGGATTGTGTACACGTGCTGGCACAGCTGCAAGAAAGGTAAAACCTTCAAAAAGATCTCCCTTCTGGTCCCACCATGTAATCAGGTCACAACTCTACCCCCTGGGGAAAAAAAAATAATTTTTCCAGTTACAATCCAGCAAACAGTTGTTAGTTCCTTCATTGCTTAGGTGACCTCAGTGAAACCCAGAAATGCCAGGTTTTAAAGACTAAAAGATTGCCTACACCTTCAACACCTGAAACAAGAAATGCCTGAATGTAAGAAATAATAGTAGTATGGAAAAGAAAGTGAGTGGGGGAGGGGAAGCAGAAGCAGCAGAATGGCGAGCAGATGTTTCCTAAAGAAGGTATAAACATGGAAAGTGAACAGTCAGATTTTCCTTTAACTTTATAGTGCAGTTTACAAGTTCATTAAACAGAACTTCTGAGCAGGGCAGCCCTTGATGAAGGGTTGTTTAAGTTGAAACATTCTCGATTTCCTGCTTAACTGACTCACTTGGTAAGATGCTCCATAATGATATCATCAGCCATGGAATAGTTAACAAAATCTTTGGATTGTATAAACCCCTGTAGTTTAGCTAGTTCTTGACTTTTTCTGTGTAGGGAATGTTTACTTACATATCTGCAAGTATGCTGAAAGTTCTGTGTAATGTGCTCAAGAAAAATAATTGTTGAACAATTGATATTGTTCAACACTGTCACTTTCTTGCTCTTTTAATACAGTTATTATAGCAGATTAGATCCTAATGATCTGTCTGTCTAAAGTAATTCCTTTTCCATGTATTTCCTGAAACTACAGAAGTAGTATGTTTAAAACATGTGATGTTTTAAAGATTTATCCAAGGTTAAGTATTGCCTGTGTTCATTCTGGTAAGCACCTCCTGGTGATAGTGATGTTTAGCTCTTGTCATACTGTGGCAAAAACTTTTGGTTAGTCCACAATAGGACTTATGTTTCTCTTCTATAAAATATTTTAGATGCAGACCTCTTGTTATCAATGAAAATTTGTCAATGGATATCAATGGATTTCTACTTGGCTCAGTAATGCACTTTCATTACTGGACTAATACTAGACAGCTGGAAGTTGCCTAGTACACATGCAATTCTCATTTAACCAATAATATGGAATAATCAGAATACTTTGAAATAATCACAAACAGTATGTGGTGAATTGACAGTTGGCCTGTTCTGCATGGGGAAAAAACATCAAACCTTTGAAAATCTATGTCATTGCATGAAACAACACAAGACATTTCCAAGTTTTCTCTTCCACTTGCTGGCTTGTGCATAGCCCTAATCATCTGAGATCACCAGTACATCTGTATTTTCATCACAAAAAGAATGTTTGCTCGACTGCTGTAGCGAAAATAAAGGTATTCCTGTCTTTTTCCATGCCAAAGAGGAGAAATGTTAAAATTAACTCAAATTATCACCTCGTATTGACTATGAGATTTTGTTAAATTGCAAACATTGCAAACAGTACATTGCAAAACAATATCTGTGTCACAATATAGTCATGACTGTTTTCCATTGCATTTTCTAAGATACTGTAAATTAATATTCCATAACTGATAAGGAGTGAGATTTTTGAAGCAATGCTAAGGAAATACTCTAAGGAATATAGGAACAGATATATCTTTCTATCTTTTCATTCTTGTTCAGCTGCTGTGTTCACATAGCGGAGATCAGTTTGGAATTTCTGCAAATCCAACAGCAACATTTTGTGTACTGTTTGTAAACTCATTTGTTATGTTTGTAAATCCTTTTAAGTGTTCCTGATGATCTTAACAGGCGTAATTTCTCTCTTTCAGTATGGGTACTTCTATAATGTTTGCAGTCATGTTTTTTGTTTTTTTTTTCAAATAGAACCAGCATTTAAGTCTTGTAAGGAATTGAACTACAGCTCTATCAAAAAAGCAGGCTCCATGAAGTTAAAAAATTAGCAAACACTTCAAACTGTTTCAAGTTTGAAAAACAAAATAAGTGTGATCTGGCAATGTTGTTGAATTCCATCATTTATGTTTTGTTAAATATTATAACTCTCTTTTTAGCTGAAGTGAGGACCACAGTATATCTTGTGTGTGCTTGTTTTGGCACAATGTGTTATCAAAAAAAGCAGCTAAGATCTGTCTTGGGGTCATTCCCTCTTTTCCTTACTGAAGGTAGTAGCTTCCAGGTAACTTGGAAACCTCTTTTTAATTGAGTATTTACTTGTTTACTCTACTTGTTTGTTTGTTTGTTTGTGGGGATTTTTTGTGAATTGTCCTGTCTAGCTGGAGATATTCTGCAGCCACTAATGTCCTAATGACTGATTTATTTGATAAAATAATTTCTGATGGCATCAACATCAGCTCCAGGCCTAAGTATAGAGACACAAGTACCTCGTGCACAGATCTCTTTGACAAATGTGCACAATGAATCCATGTTAGGTAACATCTTCCACAGGATTAAGTGTTGTAGGATGTCAACTGTGAATACAGCAAAGAGTAAGATTATGTAATAGGGTCTAAGAAAGATGATTCTTAGAAATTCATCACTCTCTGCTGGTGTCCTCATAACTGCATTGTGAATTAATGCTCACTCTCACTTCTGTCAATCAGCAAAAGCTGAGCAAATAAAATGAGCTGTCGCATTTTTGGTTCTTTTCAGTGTGAAACTGAAAACATTTCTCAAACTAATAAATGAGTCTAGGACTGCTGGTATGTACTTGACTTTCTCAAACTCTATACTTCAAAGTGCAGAAGTTAGATAAGCTAACAGCTTGTTCAGAGAAGTTATTGTGCAGGAGGCAGCATGTCTATCAAATGCTTGCTTTATAAATTTGAATGGATGTGATTGCTCTCAGCAATGTCACCCCTCTGTGGCTGAAGGCATTGTTTGAACAGAGGCAATGTGAAGCACTTTTTTTTTTTTATGCTTTGCTGGAAAGTCATCCATTCTTTCTCTGGATCCTCTTTATCAAAACAATGGTGCAAGAACAACTAGGGAGGCAGAGTATATTGCTGGCCAAAGTACTGAAGGTCAAGCTGATGGTTGAGCTGCATGGTCTTCAGAGTAGGTGAATCCAAGTGTAAGAGAGTTTCCATGGCAATTAAATGTTGCTTCTCATCTTCGGGGAAACTGGGTCAGAAGGCAGCATTAACAGGAAGTACTAAGGAGTACATTTTTGGTTCTGTTGTTTACCAAGTGTAAGGACAGATGACACAGTGGCTGATTTCTATCTCCATGGTGTGCTAGGTCAGTGTGTTACAGACATCTGCACATTGCTGCAATCTGGTTGTGAGATGAACACCAACAGCCCAAACACATTCCTTGTCACAGTAACACAAATACAATCTGGCCCCTTGTGTTTATTTCAGCACAGAGTGAATTCTTTTGGTTATTTATAGATCTTTCTGAGATTGTGTCAGTGGGGTGAGAGTGAAGCTGCATGAGCAGCCAGAGTACTCCAGAGAGGTCTGTTGGCTGGCACTCGTCCACTGGCTGTGTAAAAGTCACAGAGGCAGAGATGTGGCCTTGCATATCTGCTTTGACTTTGTGCCAGTGGTGAGAGACCTCAGCCATGGACTGGAAGAAGAACTGGAGAAGACTTGTAGTTCTGTGTTTTCTGCCCTGACTCTCCAAGAGGCAAGTAATCTATTTCTCTGATATCTGTGATTCAGAGGTGTTTGTTTTTTTGTTTGTTTTTTTTTTTCGCCTGGTCCTCTTGAGAAAGGTGTTGAGAGGGAAACAGCGAATGATATGTAATGGGCAGGACTTCCCTTTATCCAGAGAGAGTCAAAGCACAAGACAGTAGTTACTTTACACAGCTGCAAAGTCTATTATTGCTCCCTTATCTGACCTGCCCAAAAAACACATAGCTCTGTGCTGCTTCATGTGTCTGTGTTGACAAGTACCTTTAACAGACTTTACCAGGTTTCTGTCAATGCCTTCAGTCCTCCATAGCTCTGTTACTGTTCCTCAGGGGCTCTCAAGAATGGCTAAGGAAATTGGGAGGAACTGAGTGGAAGGTTTCCAGGGAATGAAAGGATAGAAAAGTAATTTTGTAGGTTGGCCAAGGCCTTGATGAGATGTTTAATATTGCTATGATTTATTTCTATTGCTAATAGTGCATCAGAGTGGCTGAGCATTTTGGTAAGAGACTCTTAGGTATTATTTAAATTGAAATGAATAAAACACCCTAGGTGTCTTTAGAGGTCCCTGTCTTTATTTTGGAGACATTCGGTAGCACTTGGCGTGTATCTAGTAAAAGACATTGGTCCCTATTTTTGCTTTCATTAATACTTTTTTTACACAGTTTGGTCAGATAAAGGGCTCCTGATTATTGATATTCCTAAATTATTGATATTCTTCCCTTCTGCTCCTGACAGAACTTTGTTCAGGCAGTGCCATACTAGGCTGCTTTGAGTGTGCCAGAGCTGTGCTTGAACTTAGGGGACTAGCTCAGGCTGTGCAAGTTTGTGTGCCTTGGCCCACAGACAAATGAAACCAGACCTATCATCTCTACCATGTTAATATTTTGGTTTATATCTTTCTGGGGCCATTTTGTCTTTTGTTAGGGAGATTGCTGTGGGTTTTAGGCTATCCATTATTAATTAATGAAGGTCAAGCAGCAAAGATGAGTGCTCAGAAAGGCAAACAGATAGCAACCATCATATTTGCTAAGGATGTGTCATTCTGCTGCACAGGAATATTGACAACACTCACTGAGTGAAGGTGCTTAATCCTTTAATTCGTGTAACAGAAAATTATCTCCCAGAATTTTCCTCTTCAGATTACCTGCTGTAATTGCTATTATTCTTTGTAAGAAAAGATTCTTACAGGCGAAGACAAACCCTTGTGTGAGGTCAAAAACTCACTGAGAATAAATTATTTTGGGTAGACTTTAAGGGTTTTTTGTGGTTTTTCACTGTGGTTTCAGTAACTGCTTCTGTTTTATTACTTTGTTTTACATTTCACCTTTCTTGTATCCGTAAGATTTTTTTACCTTTCTGAGACATCTCAGCTGCTCCATCACTACAACTTTTTCAGAGGAGATTGTAGTAGTGAAGATGTTGTTCTACTGATCTCTTAACATATGTTTTTATTCTCTCCAAGGAAGGTAATTTCAGCATGACAACTCACTCCTTGTTTATTTTGATTGCACATAGATGACCCTTACATGGTTTGCTTGCTACAGAACTGAACAACCTTATTAGTTCCTATTGCAGCATCAGGGGAGTGTATCAAATCTATTGCTGAGATAATGCTGCCAGGTTTTGGAGCCCCAAAGACAAAAGAAACTTCCATAACAACTTTTTTCAGCTGTAGTAGTCGAAGGCATGTTAAACTGCACAAAGGAAAAAAGCATTGCTGCAACTTGCTTTAACTCAAGCTTGAGTTAATAGTTTGTCAGGAATAAGCGCTCCTGGAATATTACTGAACTACTGGAATGATCGCTATCTCAGTACTACTATAAATAAGAACATATTACTTCTGCATGTTGCTTAACTATTTCCACTGTAGTGAGATGACCACTACTATTCGTAGTCTTTTGGGCATGGGAATGAACTTTTCCAAAAAAAGACATGAAGTAAAATGTTTATTCATGTTTCCTTTTATTTTGGTTGGGGAAATAATTTCTATTTTTGGAAAATATGTGCTTCAAAACTAAAGACAGTCTCTATATTGGTTTCTTCATTTAACACTTTGCCTCATTTAAGATTTTTTTTTCTTTTCGGATGCAAAGCAGAGAGGTGGCCTGAGAAATCTGAAGGACTTTCAACTACAAAAATCGCTGTACACTTAAAGCAAACAATTTTTTTTTTCACAGAATATTCCTGAAAGACGGAGAATTCATTGTAATAGTGTTTATATTTAATTGCCTCAAGGGACACCAGCAATAGAAAATACTCATTATATCTGACAATTAAAGGTAATTATTACCAATTAAATAAAAGCTTCCCTCTCAAATAAACAGAAAAAAAAATAGAACCAATCTTCAGTGCAGTAGTTTCAGTTTCTGTTATTTTGTTTCTTTATTTGACTCCAGTTGCTATGTCAGCATAACAGTCTTATGGTGATAAAAGGATATGGAGTAGAAACTTGGAACATTCTTATTTATAATAGATTTGTGGGTTTGGCCTAATTTGCTCATTTTTGTTTGGACAGTAACAAGAAACTGCTTCATGGGAAGCTCTATCATTGATAAATATTTTTAATCACAGAAATATTTTCTGTATCTTTGCATCAGATGTTATGGATTGGTTTCCACCACTTTGTTGGGAATAAAACTTCGCGTGGAGAGTTTTATAATTTATTATTTGCATTGTGATATTAACTCTTTTCATTGCTGAAAATTTCTGACAGAAACAAGGATGTGGTCATCAAGAGGGAATGCACATCACATAATTTAGAAGTGCACAGTATAAATGTCTGCAGCTGTCTTGGTGGGTGAGTTCTCTTTGTAGTCAATGGGGAGGCAGAGGCATTTTTAGCGTGCACTAAGTAATATATTTTAGATGTTTACTGCAGGAAAGGAGGTGTTGCATCCTATGCTTCCTCTGTTTGTGTTTCCTAGGTATCTCTTGACTCCATTAAGCCTGGGAAACTGGACCCTGTGTGATGAATTGTAGAAGTCTAATGAGTAATACACAGAAAAGTGCATGCAAATCACAGAGGTGATGACAACCATCTGCAGGGATATTATATGATACTAATTTGCAAATTGTATAGGCTCAGGATTAAGCCATTTGCCTGTTCCAGATTGATAGCCAGTGAGGAAAAAAGGACAATTCATACCTTTTACAGCTGGAGCAAAATGCCTATGTGGATGCTGGGATGGTGAAGAGAAATCTGATGAAAATTATGAAAGTCATGATGCAGATAATTCTCCATCACAGGAAAGCTTTTTGAGACCTCTGTGTTATGCGAGATGATAAGCAGGTATCTGCTGGCAGAAGAGTACTGAATTAGGGACTCATAAGAAAAAAGCGTTTGGAGAATGGAAAATATGAGCTGAAATAATGAAATTAAAAACAATTAAAAAGCTGGCGTGCAGACAAAAATACACTGAAAATAAGATAAAGTGTACTAAAAGGTATTATTGCCCTTGGAAAATCCAGATGAAATTGGGTTCCCACTGGACCAGACATTAAATGAGCTTAATATGTGAGACATCTCAAAGAGTTTGAAAAACTATTTTACACAGTTTTCAAAATAATTTTTTAATGTTAAAAGCTACTGGTACATTGACTGGACTCAATACCATGACAATATTCTGTTGGGGTTATTCAGCACATAATCTTCATAGAAAATGGTTATTTCTCTTTCCTTTTCCTTGGTTTGCTTTTTTTTTGTTGTTCATTTTTATTTTTGTTTGTTTATTTGGTTGGCTTGGCTTTGGTTTGTTTTCCCATCCTTGCTATTATTTTGTTCCATTTTTGCCTTCAGCTACCTGTCTATAATTATAGCAACAATTATTCAAGAATGTGTTTGTTGAAAGTAAACACAGGAATATCACCACAGCTCAACAGTGACAGCTTGATCCATAAATCAGTGACTATGAAAAAGGACATCTCAGCCATTCATTCATGAGTGAGACATCCACTGAGTTGCTTTCTGGTACAGTAATGCTATTTTAAAAATGCTAGTTTCTATCACAGTTCATAGTATCAAGAGGATTAAAGAACTGCAGGAGGTCTGGAGCACCCATTTTTGAGATAAGTCACCCTGTGTAGCTCAGACTTGTTTCTTCACTATGGAGAAACCTATATAATTACAACTGATCCCAAACAATAATAATAAAAATATAGGGACTAATTTTCTTTTCAGAGTACAATTGTAGTTCTCTAAGAATTCAGTTGGAATCAATACAATGCAAACTCAGAAGGCAGCTTTTGGATCTGACAAATTATTCAATAAGTTAACTAAAAAATTCAGATTTGACTGACTCAGATATCTAATTTTCATGCACTTCCTAATGGTTTGATACACAACACACCCATTGAAGTCAATGGTAATCTCCCATTAAACCCTTTGGGAAAGCATATGGTAGTAACTGAATTATTCAGTTTTCTTGTAACCACATATCTATCTATAAAGTTGAAATTTAGCTGCCCCTAGATAAAATATAGAAGTACATGTAAATATTTATTTAAACTATTTAATAACAGGCTTAATATTGGATATGTGCACATTTTGCAGCAGAATAAATCCCAGTATATAGCTACATAATGTGATGCATTAATTCCTTACAGCCTGGCAGTGCATTAAAATGCCAATTATGGCATTTAAGAGGCAAGGAAAGGATAAATTCTATATAAGGTTATAAGAAACACTTTCTAATACTCTTTATAGAAAAAAAGTTTAACTGCAAAAATGAACTTAATTAATAGATGTAGCAAGCAGTGATTCTTACACAAGACCTAACATAAGATTCTTATATTGGGGCCAGGTTCAGATGATACTGGTGAGAAGTACATTTGTTTATCTTTATAATAAATCTTTCCTTTTGATGTTCAGGTTGCCAGTATCAATCTTTCCTGATCCGAGGAACCGTCATGTGTTTTAACCAGAGCTTAAATGATTTTAACCAGAGCTTAAATGAAGATGGCTGAATCCAATAGCAGTAGTGACACTGGGAATCACTAGGAATCTGGAAACAATTAAAGTTACTATTTAATGTACACATGCATGTACAAAAACATCACATAGAGAAATACTGTTAATAGCACTAATTTAATCAACAGATTTATGAATTCCGAAGATTCTTGCACATTCTTTTCTTTGGAAGAGTTTTTTTAAGGTTCTTTTACCACTGAATAAATGGAAGGGACATTATGGGGTGCCAGCACTGAACCCAAGGTCATGAGCAACTTTTCTATTTACTTCCTTGGATAGTAAATCCTCAAAATCTTTACCCATGCATTTAGGTTACACTGATGTAATTTTTTTCCCACTAGATTTTTCTTTTCTCTTTTATTTCTATGCTACTCACTTTCTTAGATTGAATTTTGTCTACCACAACAGAGTTTTCAGCTTCAGTATGAAACATATTAGAGGAATAAACCATAAGTGACTCTGCAGTTTACAACACATAAAAAGCATAAAACACATAAAAGCATAGAACAAGAAAACAAGTGCAGTAAAATAATAAAATATCTATCCCACTGCTCGCTCACTCATACAGTAAAACCAAAAGTAATGCCTGACTTTAGCTGACATGCTATGTCCTTTAAATGGTTGAAAGGACAGGAGCTGGTAGGAAGGATTAGTTTCTGTAGTGACAGAAGAGAGATTTCAAGGAAATGAACATTTAGCCTATTAGTTCTTTTTTACATTCCCTGATATCTGTTTCCCTGGAGATCACAGGTGAGTTTTTTGTTTGTTCATGAAGCTGGTAATGCCAGGAGTTTTATCTTCAGCTGTTCTTTCCTGTCTCTCAAAAGTACATTTTATATGGGAAGAACTTGCTATGCTGGGTTCCTACCCAGTAAATCATCCCAGCCTTGATGCCTGAATTAGAGATATACCAAAAATATGGAAGACAAGATCCCAAACAGTCTTGTAACTTGTTTGGGACCATACGTGGAGTTATTCCCATTTAGATCTATTGAAGAAAGGTGAAATGTAGCAAAGATGCTTCTTTACAAAAATCGCTGATGCACCAGTTCTTTATCCTGCATATCTAACAGATAACTTGCCACTGTTTCTTCCTGGCTTTTCTTGGAACCAAGTGGTAGAATGAAGAGCTCTTTTAACCTAATTCTTCAGGCTTTTCGTAGAATTTGGTGAGTCTCTTGAATGACCTCTATGAGCTAGGAATGGACTTGGCGTTTGGATCACTGGGAAAAGCAATAGCATCATTATTTGTATCTATTACTGACAGTGCAAACCCATGAATGATAAATCTCACACCTGAGCCTGAGAATGCTCCAAAAGTTCCTCTCAGTTTGTCTCCCACATCCATGAGAACCTGGAGTTTTAACCTTCATATCATCAATTCTTTCCTGTTTCCCTCTCTCAAATGTCTTTCCTTTAAAACTGCTACAGTCTGGAATTAGGCCATTATTTCATCCTTTAAAATCAGTTCCCATTTACCCAGTTCACCACTTTTTGAAACTACAGTAACTCATGATTTCTGGGGCCAGAGGGGAATTGCCTGAGAGATGTGTAATGTGCTGAGCTAACATGTAAGGCTATAGTATAAAATTTAGGTTCTAAATGAAAGTGACAAGCAAAATTTTTCTCCACTTAGCTTTATTAATGATGTAATATTTTATTGCCTGTGGCTAAAAGTATTTATTGTCATTGTGCTTAGCCATAATTTGGTTTCATAATTCGGTTTTCTCTTTACATTTTTTTTTAATTTAATTTTTTTCCCTAGCATCTCTTTTTGTTTCCATGCAGATTGTTGTCATTGTGTGTTCAGATAGTAGTAAGTGTGTGTGGTCTTCTGGGAGCACATGCAGATTGGCATTAATCTGAAGAAGCAAAGCTTAACTGTGGGCCTATTTTTAAGCATATGAATATGTTGCTGAAATCAATAGTTACAATAGATTATCCTTCTGGGGTGATAAATAAAACTGCATGTGGTTTTTCGGTTGTAGGCACAAACATGTATTTGGCAACATCTAGCAGCAATATCTTCAACATTTATTAAATTACACAAAAATTCCCACTGAGAGTAGAGGGAATATTTGTATGCTTTAAATTAAGTATCTGGTGAGTGACAAGCAGTGTTAAGGATCTTGCAGTATCAAGTCTTGAATTTGAACATCATATATTAGTGTGATCAGAGAAAGATAGTAGCAGTGAACAAAAAGAACTTTAAGGAAGAGTTTCAAAAGATGAAATTATTTGATTTAGAAAGGAGAGGAATTCAGCAAACATATAAAAAGTTTGTGAAATGGTGACTGCTATTGAATTGGAAGAAGGAGAATATTCCTTTTCTCTGATAAATAGCATAGCAACAAGAAAAAAGAAAGGACAAGTCAGAAACCATTATAAGGAAACACTTTTTGTTCTACGGTGTTTTATTAGGTAATAGAGCTCATTCTCAGAGGAAGTGAGGCCAATGAAGATCCCTAATGAGACTGAACAATCCCATGGATAACAGTGGTACCTGGAGTTGTACAAGCAATGCAGTTAAACTCATTGAGATGACCATCAAATCTTGTGGTCCAGGGCTCAGTTCCAAAAGTGCTGCCGGACACAATCAGCTGATATTTGACAGGAGAGACAAGCTGTATCCACAGGTTTGCTGAAAGGGTCTTCTGCCATCTTCTCAGTGATCTGGTGACAACCAGTCTCAAACCCAGCATTAATTAGTGCTTGAATAGAGCCAGAGTCTTTTCTTCTGTAGATCTAACCTAACATGATCATTTCAGTTCTTCTATGTCTCTGTCTAATATTCTTTAACACAGATAGACTGGCCATTCAGTGTATGTCTCTTGATAGCTTTGTGTGGTATATTACTGGTACAATAGACTGTCCCTTGAGAGATTTCTTCAGTGTATACTAAAAAAGGGAAAACAAGATAGCAGACCCATTGGATTTTTTTTTGTCTGGTTGGTTGTTTTGTTTGGATTTTTAAAAATTAACTGGACTAGCCCTACCTGATGATTAGATCCTTTCATTGCAGCATTTTTCAGCATCAAATTTGGCCTATCATCAAATATCATTCTGGTCTTTCGCCCATTTTATTGATTTTAATATTCTTTTCTTAAGATGAAAATTTTTATCAATCTTTCAAATCAAAGATCTTCATAGAGGGGTTCCTGCCCTTTTTGGCTATGTTTCATCTTGAGTACCATCATTCTAAAGAGATTGCAGAAGGATGGTGCTTTTGATGAAGTCCATAATGACCATGACAGAGCAGAAGCAGCATCATGAACCTGTGCTATATGTGCATGGATAGCATAAATAGCAGTGTGGTCTGACAATAATGACTTTTACTGACAATCCTGTCCTCAAAATCATATGGGTTCTTTCAAGCTAATTCAGGGTGAGCACCGAAAACTCGCACACTGTCAGAAATGCCAATTACATGCATTTCGTTGCTTCATTGTGCATATTCAAGTGTGGATTGGAGAATTTAACATCTTGGTAGGCACTGGCATGTTCATAGCAAATTGATTCAGTTTCACTTCTCACTTCTGTTATAGCACATATTTAACTGTTTAATGTAATATTTCTACTTAATTACAGGAAATGTCGCTTACTATACTGATGGTAAAATGAACACGTGCATTGTACATTTTTACAGTGAGAGAGAAAATGATTAATTATGATATGGAATAAATTAACTCATGCATCAAATGCTTTCAAGGGGTGTTAGAGGTAGAAGTAGGAGTTGTTTCCAGCATAATCCCTTCTGCAAAGGAAATTAAGAGTCAAATTATATTAGACACTAAAGAGCAGAAATGGTCTCCATGGCCTAGGAGAGCATATAATGATACCTAACATTTATAGACACACAACCTATCATCTTGCAGCTTATATTCTGTCAGAATCACTTCATTTATCACTTCAAGTACATTGTAACACCACAGCACACTCCCTCACAAATTTTATTAGAAAGCATGAATTCAGTCAGGGTGAGTATAAACCAGCTGGAGCACACTTGAAGGGGAGTGCACACACATTAGAAGAATCACAAGTCATATTATGAAGCCGGAACTGTAAATTGATTACTTTAGGTCAGCCTTGGGAAAATGCGTGGAAACTTGTTCTTAACTAGTAGAGAGGCTGTGAGTCTGTAAATTATTGCTCTTCATTGTCCAGAGATTTAAACTATGGAAATCCCAAGTGTGGATGAACACTTTATCCAGTAATAAGGTCAGATTTCTCTAGAAGTGTATATTCTAACCTGTGTTTATTCTTTCTTTTTTTTTTTTTCCCTCTCTATTACGCATAAGTGTCTGATGTGATAGAGAAGTTGAAATTGCTTATTCTAAGGTTTTTATAAGTTGAGCAGGAAACATTTTTAGGAACAGTGTTTTAAGAGGGGAAGAAATACATTACTTGCCCAAAGAAGTGTGCTTTTGTTCATGAACCCTTGATGCTGCATAAAGTTAACACCAGTCATCTCCAAGAGATCACAATAAACAGTCCAACAGAAGCTTTCAACATTTCCCTCTCAAATTAAGTACAGCTAAGAAAGAAAAGGCATCATTTTTCCAGGAAGGCAGGAAAAAAGGACAAGGGAGGGGCAGTTCACTCAGCAGACAATCAAAGTTGTGAGCTTGGCAGAAAAGGAGTGGCCAACTGGCAGAAGGAGACACAAAGAAGATCAAAAGATATTGAGGCTGGTTATCAGATACCTGGTAGAGATATTCTTTGCTTTTATGTACTTTTGGTGTACTTTTAAAATAGAAACAATTTACATTCTGACACACAGTGTTAACAGATTTTAAACCTCTGCGTTTGCCACAAAGGAGATTTTGTTTTTCCAGACAGCCATGCTGCCAACCAACCTTGCACAAGCATCTCCACATTCCTCCCTCTGCTCCATCCCTTATGGTGGTTCCTTCCCTTCCCCATTCCTACTGGGTGTATACACCTAGAGGATTCAGCCTGCTGCTAAGTCTCCTGGCATCACAAAGCCAGTGGAAATAAGCATAAGTCACTTATAAATGTTACATCCCAAAGCTACAGCATGAAGAAAGATGGCCTTTTTCCCAGAAGCTGTGCACTGAATATTTAAATTTGTTTGCAAACCAGCACTGAAGGCGGTGTTGTCAGCCTGGGCACGTAGCTCAGTGCAAGTGGTGCAGCCTGCAGTTAATTAGTAAGTTTGCTTTGCTAGGCTGTGACTGCAGCAACTTTCTTCTCAAAAATGCCTTTCATGTACATAGCTGGAAACAAAACGTTCCACACGGAAGTTCTGTCCATGTGTTCAACTCTCCTCCAGGGTGTCACCAATTGACAGTCTCCTGGATAAAAACAGATCAGTATTAATGTGAACACACAAGGAGGTTTGGATGTTCTTATTGCATCTCACTATTATCTAAAGATTTTTCTCTCAAGTATGCATTTTCTCTGGTATTCTTAATGCTTTCTTCTTGTCCAAAATCTTTTTCACATGCACTTGTACATACACCAAAAGTTTCATGAGGCTGCTATAATACTGTATAAATTATTTATTAATTTTCCATTATATAGACAATTTGAGAATTTAAAAAATAATAATTTGATGGAGTTAAAATAATACGAAAAAGCTAATTTTTCATACAATTTGGCAAAAATCTAGTCTTTGAATATAAATGCCTAAATATATTTCTGTTATTTGAAATATTCAATTATTTTTGAAAATAAAATTTAGGTAAGGCCATGGGACAAAAGGGGAAGGGCAGAAGATGGGTACAGTGCCTGATATATTGTGATGTTTCCCCACATTCATGAGGATTTGTTTTGAAAACAAACTTGTTTAGGATTTTGGAAGGCTCTTTTTGCCTGCATTTTAAATCCCTTGGCCCTAATTTGCTTTTTTCACGTATTATAGAATTAATGGTGTTCATCTTCTTTGAAGTCAGTGAAACTGCATGGAGGTAAAAACTGATAGAAGAAAATCAAAGGTTTTAAAGGACAGTCGCTGCAGTACCTTCGTAAAGGTGAAATTAGTTAGTTTAGACTGCTAATCACTTGTCAAACTGTGACACTTTTATACAACATTAGCAGCTGCAGCTTATTGTCCAGACAAAGATAATCAGCAAATCCAAGTTTATAAATTGTTGACTGGAAACAATGGTGTAGAGATAACCCTGGAGAGGTTGTGAAAGACTTCATTGGAGTTTATTTGCATTGCAATTCTGCTGGAAGTCACAGACGCTTGGCTTCCTACCTACTTACTGCCATTTATTTTTGATATGCCCCAAAGCATCCATGACACTTATTAAAATAGAACGGTGTCTAGGCAGCCGGCAACGCTACTGTATCTTGTTTCAGCAGTCACTCTATTTTAAGAAGCTCCAAAGAGGTTCAGTGTACGTCTTCAAACCTACTACATCTGTTGATTCATGTAGCTCATGGAACCTTTGACCTAGATCAAAAAATTCCAGCACTTAAGAAGGGAATCTGTGCAGCTTTCAGTGTCCACTTAGTGCTGTGGGCTAACAAGATGTTCTTTTTATTTGTGTAGTTTTAAAATATTTTTTGTACAAGTTATAAATTATATTTGGTTGTAATAAAAAAAAAATTGCACCTCGATAATGCATATTCTGCATATTTATTTTTCTATGTAGTATTTTGATACACCTTTGCTCAAAATATGCCTTTTTTTTTATAGTGTCATTAATACTGTATATATAAGAATTTTCCTTTTTTTCTCACTTTTGTGGCAAATTCTTTCTGCAATTTCTGGATGCAAGCCAGATATGTTAGAGTGAAAATTGGAGCTATTCTCTCTGCAAGCCTGCCAGTGTTCTCGCAACAGGGAATATTAGTTTATAAATTACCCCAGGGAGAAATGCCAGTCACAGAAAACTCAGGAGTTCCACAGGAGCCAAATCACACCTTTCTCATATTTCATTTCTGTGGGTGTTCACATTCAAATGTAAACAATGTTTACATTTAAAACAGATTTTGGCATTATAAAAGACCTCTCTGCTTCATACATCTTGGTGAAATGGTTCTGTCTGAAATGTCTGTTTCTTGCAGACTACTTTCTATTTCTATTTTATTGGGGGGAAAAAAAAGCTGATGCAAAATAAACCAAACTGTCTAATTATTTCTGACATATTGCCTATCAGACTATAAGCACCAGGAGAGGAGCAAAAGGCCAGCTTCTCATATCAAGTCTGTTCTCGTTGCTGGCAATTCAGTTTGCTTCTCACAAAGAAGCAGAGTTTTGATGAGCATTTTGAGTGTCTGTCTCAGGAACTGATGGTGCAATAATGCCATGACATGGAGGATACAAGTCAGATAAAACAGGCTGTAATGAGGTACATAAAAGGACAGCAAAATATCTCCTCAAAAGTGAAGGCCATCAGGCTGGAAGGATACATTTCCAGGTTATTTCAGTCAGTACTGCTGCAGGAATCAGTGCAGTTACACCAGCTGTGAATGTTCCCTGCAAGAACAAGTTGTTGACAATTGTGTCATCCATTTCTGAGTCTTATTTAATAACTCCTATTTCCCATCTGCAATGATGCTATTGGATGTTGCATGATTGTATTGTTTATGGTCCTGCCTTCTTCTCAGTGAATATGCTGGAGAAGCATATTTTCACTTGAAGGTTTCAGGCACAATATCTCTTGCAAATGTCCTGAATGCTTTACAGTGAAAAGAAATTACACAAATTGTGACCCATGGCCTGTAGATGTAATTAGGTTTCTAATTAGAAGATAGGATGTAAACTCATACATTTGCATTAAATTTGTTTGACAGAGGTTCCCCAGGTGTTTAGTACCTTCTGGCCTAGACTACCTCAGCGTGAATATAAAATTTAATTCAGTAAAACTTTACTTATTCATACCTACATAGTTTTTCATTCTGAATTTCTTTGGATACAGAATACAACTGAAAAGAGGATCAGCCGAGGACACTTGGCTTGTTCAGCCTGGAGAAGAGGAGGAGAGACATTGCAGTCTTCAACATCGTCACAAGAAAAAGCAAAGGGGCAGGCACTGATCTCTTCTCTGTGGTGACCAGTAACAGGACCCAATGAAATGGTCTGAAGTTGTATTGGGGAAAGTTTAGATTGGATATCAGGAAGATGTTCTCCACCCAGAGGGTGGTTAGGCACTGTAACAGGCTCCTCAGGGAAGTGGTAACAGCACCAAGCCTGGCAGAATTCAAGAAATGTTTGGACAATGCTCTCAAGCACATTCTTGGAGTATCCTGCACCAAGAGTTGGACAAGAGTTGGATTGGATGGTCCTTATGGATCTCTTCCAACTCATCATAATCTATGATTTGATGAGCTGTAATTGTCCTTGGAGAGGAATCCCACCAGCTAAAAATCATATACCCCTTCTTGTGTCTTGCAGGATACACAACAGGGAATAGCATCATTTAAACCTCTGTAGGGAACAGATGTAGAAACAATTATCTTGTGGATAGCAGGGAGTTGAACTTGGTGATTCTTATGGGTCCCTTCTAGCTTGATATAACCTCTGAATTCTGAGAGCAGTGGACCAAAGCAGGTGTGTTGTCCTCTGCAGAACAAAAAGTTCTTATAGGAGGGAAAAGACACCATGAGAAACAAGATTTGTCAAGTAGAAAGGCAAAGAATTAGGTTGTGAGTTGAGGATAAGGACAAGGAGAGTTAAAGTTGGCTGGAGGAAAGGTTTAAGGTTGGGAGAGGGTATTATCAGACGTGTGTAAGGGTGAGGTTCTTCAGCTAGAGTTCAAAAATACTTTGCCTTTTACCTTTGTGAAGATGAACAGTTAACTTCATCAGTTTACACAAGTGTCCTTCTGTCCTTGGATACTCTGTCCATGAGCTCCAAACCCTAGTGTGACCATCCCTCTGGCTGCCCTTTGCTCTTCTCCTCATGTCCTGATCTTTGGGATAGTCTGGGGAGGATGGGCAGCACCCTGGGGTTCCCAACAATCAGGGGGAAGGATTTCCTGCCTCCCATTCTCTGCCTCAGCCCCAGACACCTCCTGCCATGTGCCCCAGGAGGAGCAGCAGTCCTTGGTACTTTGCACTCTCTCCTTTCAGCCCAAGATGTGCTTTCCATCCATCTAGCACTGGCTGCAGGGTGGACCTCTGCAGGAGCTGCAGCACGGCCCCAGGGACTTGGAGCTCATGAAGGGACTGCTTCTCTAGAGAAAAACAACATTTTCCATGCTCCCTAGGAACAGCTTTTGTTTATTTACGTTCAGATACAAATCTCTTCAATTGTTTGGGAATGATAGGTTTCTCCCCTTGGAACTGAAAAACACAACCTTTGCGATATAGAGGTAGAGCAAAGCAACTGGCATTCATGAGCTGCTGCTTGGCATGAACAAGGGATATTGAGATAAGACAGTGTAAAAGAAAGGTTTCTGCTCTCCATGATTATGCACAGATGCAGTACAGGCATGGGGGAGGCTGGGGAGAGGGAAGGGGCTGTGAAGTGGCAGAATCACAGATGCATTACACGCTGTGAATTTATCCACAAGCTTTTTTAACACCTTAGCAAACCAAGCTGGAGTAGTATTTCCTATTTTTGGTTTTCTGGCTAACTTCACAGTCAGAAATATTTTATATTAAAGCAGGTCAAACACAAAGAGAGAGAGAGGAATAGAAAAGTATACAAATATTGGCCACAGTTGTTAAGCCTTTTTCAGCTTTGCAGAATCCTGGAAAACAAGATTTTATCAAAATCTTAAAGGGCCCAATTGTTTCAGCAGCTCCTTAGGCAGATCAGAAAATGAAAGCAAAGAAGGTTGTAGATGATAGTTTTCCTGCTTTTGTTTTTAATTTTTATATTGGATATATGTGGCATTTCAGTGAGATCAGGTCTGTTTATATTTCTTTCCATACAATAATAACTTTGTGGGGGAAAAGAAAAGAGGCTTAAAATAGTTATTACAAGAAGAAACCTTGGCCAGGCCCCTGAACTGGGTGTATTTCTTGTTTGATAGAAGTCAATGGAAAACTCATATCAATGTCAATGCTTTGGGGTTTTTTGCTGCATTTATCATGCTCAGATAGACAGGTGATAGATCGAGTGCTCCATATGCCTGGGATATTTTTTCCATGAAAAATGTGACAGATACCACCAGACACTACTACAGTAACATAATCCTTCAGCACTGATTTCTAGAATTCCACGATGGGCTTCATTAATCATGAACACGCAACCTGTAATAATAATTAATGGTACAAACAGAACAATAATTAGAGTTTTTAAAAATTTCTTTCAGGATTGATATTACTAGAGCAGGTTGATGGAATCTAAAAATGTGTTCATATAATTAAAAAAAGGATCAGGCCCATATTCTGTGTTAATATAAATAAGATTACAAGTCATTTAGGACTATCCACTTGACACAAGCAGTAAAAGAACCCTCCATAAGTGGACTAATTATCTTGCTTACTCAAACAGGGACTTAAAACCATTTGATGTGGGATCCATAAATGAGTCTGTTTTTAAAGGTTGCTTTAAACTGTATCTGTATTTTCCTGATGGAAATACCCTTCACATCTTATGAACCATGTCAGTCAAGACAGAAGCAGAGTCCCTTCCTGGCTGGATACAGCCACCCACAATCTGCCTCTGGCTCATGGTGTGGCAGTCCCCCCTGAAGACAGCAGGTGCCATCAGTGCCTGGGTGCTGGTGTCCCCTTCACTGCTGGTGCACCAGCTCCTCCAGGACCTGGTTGAGTCTTTCTGAGCACCCACAGTCGATGTTGACCCCAGCAGCCATCAGCGTTAAGTGAAACAATCAGGGAAAATCAGGTAGCAGGAGGTCACACGGGTTTCCTGGAAACTTTGGAGACTTGCCTGAGTGTGGAGGCTTTGCAGTGTCACCCAGCCCGACCCTGAATGCTGAGTTCAAAACCCAGAGACTGCAGTCTTCACAGCCAGCCAGCTGAGCAGAAGGCAGAGCTGTACTCCATGGCCAAAATACATAATGCACCAGATCCTCATCCTATGTAAACAGGGAAATGACTAGCACAGCTATGCCAGTTGACTCTAATCAAGGCTGTGGGCCAAGAACTCAAAGGGCAAATCTACAGGGCTCAAACCAGGGGTGTATTACAGATCTCTGAGCTGGCTTCAAGTATTTTCTTAAATGGCACAGTGCAGTTCCTTATTGTGATGTGAATGTGGGCCCCAGAAGTCACTCAGACTGCCAGATAACTTGGCTACAACGCATGGTCACAGGTGGTGGATGTCAAAGAGATCTCTGTGCCCTGCCATGAACAACAGTGCACCTAAAGTCACACCGATTTACCTGGTGACACCAATACTTAGGATTTGTACACAACCAAATCACCTGGTTATTTTTTTCTTTGTTGTTTTTTTTTTCCTTTTTAGACATGCTTGAATAAACAAGACAACAGATTTGCCCTAGTTGTTGTCATGCTCGTGGTGGGAGATGCATTCACTGCTTTTATCTTCATTACACTGCCTACATGTAGTCCTTGAGCATGGGAGATGCTGGAAGGCTTGAAATCCTCCTCAATGAGTGCAGTGACTAAAAATTACCATCTACCTGCCTCAAATTATTCAGATCCTTTCCCTGTGAACTGCTGAATGAGATGGATGTGCACAGTCCAGCTGCCAATGGCAGTGGAAAGACCACAGATGGAATGAGCTGGCCAGTGACATCCCACTCCATCTTCTCATACAGCAAAACCAGCTGTGGCAAATGCCAGATCATTGTGAGGAAAATTCTGTTATGAACATCTTATAAGCAGTAGCTTTAAATTTCTATGATTTTCGGAATGGCTCCTTTCACAAGTAACTTGAGATAAAGAGTGATTGTCCCCACATACTTATCAAATAGATGTGCAGAGGGCTTCTATAAATCAGTGATGGAGAAAGGCCTCTTTTAAAGTTTGTCTTTTGGTCTCTCTCTCGAGAGCAATCCAGTGGGTTTGTTTTATCATGCTCACTGCTGCTTAAAAGAAGACAAAATGTGGCAAGCAGCTCATTAAGAGAGAGAGAGATTGGATCTGTGTTAATATGCAAATGCTAATCCATTAGGACCCTGCTCATACACCAATCAATCAATTAACTCGTCTGTCTCTGTATTGTTCATTATTTGAAAAATGCTTTTAATCATTTTGCTATGCATTAATTAATAGCATGCCTAGTTGAAAAGGAAAAAAGAATTTTAGCATTCCTTGGGGCTTACATGTACAAATATTTAGTATTCAGCTGTGATTCCATGATTAAGACGTACCATATATTCAAAGATAACACAGGGATTTACAGGAGCAGAGATACAGGGCAATTTGATTTCATAGCAACCATTTTATAAATCTGTATCTATATATCTTTTATAAAGTACTTGATAGAGTAAGTCATTATTTGCAATAGATTTTTACAAAATAAATATAGAATTTCAGAAAGAGAAATCAAAAATTATGAAATATGTTTTTCCTTTTTCTGTCATTTAAGAATGCCAGATTCAACCCCATGGGGCAAAATAGGAGCAAAATTCAAACACGGAGCAATAAACAGAAAAGCTGTTCTGGGTGGAAGTGAATTTCCTAAACAATAGTGGCTTTCCTTTTAAAAAAATGTATTGAGGAAGGAAATGGGTTGCAATATGGGAATGAAAATTCTAAACTGGGTAATAAGTGTGCAGTGGGACAGGCAATTTGAAATTGATACAGAGGTATGTGGAATTATTTGGGAGTAGGATGAGCTGGGCTTCCTGAATATCCTAGAAGTCCTATTATTTTACAAATGCTGTGTGCTGGAGTTTGTGGATGTTGTAGAAAAAGAAAGAGCAGCAGTCAAGGTGAGGGAAGAGTGATATACATGAGAATTTAAACAAAGGTGACAGTCACAGGGAGTGTCTGAAGCAGATTAATAGACGCAGGAAAAATAGGAGCTGAGAAAAGTTCAGGATCAAGGACGAAATGAAGGTGACAAAGAGGTAAAGCAAGATGTGAAGCCTGGTTTTGAAAGAGTCAGGAATGATTGTATGGACCAAAAGGATGCTCCTCTGCTGTGTGCAGAGCTTTATTTCTCTCCTTCAGATGAATATGGCTTTTACACAGGTGAGTAATACCAATAATTTATTTTTTTTCATACCATCTGTTGACTTCAAAGAAACTGGATCTGGATAGGGTTCACAGAAGCAGTGATTTGCAGGCTCAGTGTTAAGTGTGACCTGACAGTCAGTCTTTAAGCTGCCTCAGGGCTCATCCTTGTCCCTGTGTCAGGGAGGCTTGGTGTCCCCGTTAGCACCATCGTGTGCGGGTGGCTCCTCTCTTTCACTGCAGCCTTCTCCATGCAGCCATCACCGGGGTGACCTCTGTGTCCTGGGACAAAGAGAAATGCATTGCTGTGCAAGCCTTTGCATTTTCTGCCTGCTCTGTCTTAACTAATTTAGCCAGAGACAAGGAAAACCCGTGCATTATGGACCGCTAATTCTCGGCACACATCTGCCTTGTTAAGTATGACTCACAAAGCTCAAATTGCAGTGTGTTTATCCCTTTGAAATCCTGAAGCTTTTACTGCTACAGAAGGAAAATGACTGATCCCCTCACTTAGAGGGTTGTTTTCCAAAATGTTACTATACTAAGGATTTCTAGGAACATCACTACTGACATAAAGCATGAAGTTAGATTTTATTAGTGAGTACATGCTGAGTACTGTGCATACAGAGTTGAAATGCTATCTATGGTTCTGAATTAACCCTTATTTTTATATTGTATGAGCTTATATTTTTTTTCTCTTTCTGACTTTTCTGAGCTGTGTTTATATATTCTATTTTGGGAGGATATTTGAGAATCTGCTCAAAAGCAGCACAGAGTAGTAAAATAAGCAGAGGGCAGGACCTTGCAATTTATAACCCAGGTTGTGCCACTTTTTTACTATTTATAAATCATACTTTTTTGCTTCACTGTAATAGTTTTCTTAAATTCAAAAATCAGATTGCCCCTTTATTGGATAATGCTTGCTGTGAAGCTCCTGAAAATAGAAAAAGAGGAAATGGTGGTAAAATATGGACAAATGAAAGTGCTTGTTCAAGGTCACCCTCCAATAAAGTAGCAAACCTAGAAATAAATAAGTACTGAGCTGGCAAGTGAGCACTGTGAAAATGCCAAGGGCCAAAGCATATGTTTCATTTTTAGGGGAACTACTGAGTGTGTAAAATGGAGACACTTGAATAAATTAACCCATGATCTAACCTACTGTATGCCCTATAACATTCCCAGTATACCAGGCTTTGAGGGTGTTATGGAAGAGATGGCAGCCTATGAGCAGGAGCTTGTTGGAAAAAGAATGGTTAGAATACCTGTGAGTGTGTAAGACTTGGGCTTAAAGCCTTTAGCTGATTTAGGTTTGGAAAGTTTTCAGTGCTTTCAGAGGGTAAAAGATTAAAAGATTAGGTTTCTTCAACTTTCTAATGAGAAGAACTGAAATTGAATTTTTGTGAGAAATAAGACTTGTGAGAATACAGAGCATCTTTATTTAAAAAAAAAAAAAAAAAGACTGAAAATTTTTGGCCAGCTCTAATTTTGAACATGAGACAAACACCGTGCCTTTCCCTGTTGTAGGAGGTGGAGTTTGGTAGCAGCTGATGTGGGGACAGTATGAGTAACTCCTCTGGAAAACCACTGTGCTAATGTGATGGGGAGTGGCCTCGAGATGTAGGAATCATTTTATTTATTAATAGCCATCACTCACGCTGACAAGAAGGACAAATAAGCTACTGTGGCTCTGGCCCAAGATGTGAAACTCTGACACTCATTCCTTACTCTACCTCTGTGCACTGAACTTCAGATTGAAACTTCTCAGAAGTATTAAGTGCTGAGATGTTTTTATTTTACTTTGCCATCCATAAACCAGGAGTTTAACACTTCCCTGCTTCACATGGAGTATTGGGTGGAAAAGAGCACGTGATGTCTGTGGAGCTGTATGGCTACAAAAGCCAGCAAGACATCCAAGGTTCTGTTGCTAAGGAATATTAAACAGGAATTCTGGGGGCAAAGGCGATATTGTATCCCAAATTCTGGTGGACACAAAGGAAATGAATAAACTTGGACTCATTCATCTCAGCACCATTTAAAAGATTTGGACAATGAGTTCTCACTGGGAAAGGATAAAAATCAGTACTGGAATTTTTTTTTTTCAAGGCATTAAACAGGAAATTCCAAACAATGGAAAGCTTAAAACATTAAATCTAGCACCAAGACTATGAATGTACTTCCTTTCATAGGTATTTGTTTAGATATGAAAAGAGTGAAAAATATTTATTGCCTTTTCTTCAGAGGCAAAGGCAACATCTTTTTTAAAGTCACAGGCATGTGATCATGAGGTATGTTTATACACAGCTGAAGCCAGATAGGCTGCAGATTTTATGGTTTGGGTACGGAGAGGCAGAAATTGCACAGCTCTCCGTGCTGATCTCCCCTGCATTCCTGGGAAGAGGGAACTGCAGAACTAAGCACTTTTGAGGCTTGAAGAATTCACCAAGAGACACTTGCCTAACCCTGTGATTACTTCTATCTGTGCCTATAAACATACTGTAAATCATTATGGTATGGGAAGTTGTCTCCTTGCATTGATTGCAGATAACAGATGACATTTTAAACAAGAGAAAAATGAAGTCTTCCCGCTCCTGACATTTTCACCACTTCTTTTCTTTGCTAATTTTCAATGTCGGAGGCAGTTTGTGCCAAAGTGCTAAAGTGTTGCTTCCATAGATTTGCAAAGTGAATTAAGCTCTCCATCTATTTCCTCTGAAGAGTGTATTGATATGCTCCTCTCTGTGTGTGAGGTAGAAGAGAAACAGCTTTTCAGAGGCACAGAGTTGGGGATAATGTTTAGGAATTACCAGTTAGGCCACAGGTTTTCAGAAAAGTTGCATCCTGGCTTAGAGTTTATCCTTCTGTCTCTGAGAAATCAGTGAGTAACTGTTCAAAACAGAGACATGCCCCCATTAGTGCATTGCCTTGGCCCCAGCCCCCTCCTGCCCCTGTGCTTTGTCTCTCAGAGCTGCTTGGTAGGTTTGATACCAGAGTTAGACACAGAAATCTGGACACAGGCTAATGAAAGCCCTGCACCTTTCTGTCAACCCTTACAGCCACCACAAACATCTTTTGCTCAGGAAATCTGTTCCCAGCATGCTTTTATCAACCAGATCCACAATTGTCCATGAGTTTCCCATAAGAAATATGAAAACCAGAGCAAAGAACTCCTCTCTGGATGTAAATAGTCACTACTCCTAAGTCATCAAAAATGAAAAGCAAGATTTCCTAAAACAGGAAGTCTTGTAAAAAGTATACAAATAAGCAAAAGTGCAAGTATGCTGGAATCTTTTAATTAATCCATATTTTCAAGGCTCCTAAGTTTACATTTTCCTAGTTTTGTTTCCTAAACTAGGGCTAGAATTGTACTTTTAAAAAATGTGATATAAATTACATTTTTTTTCCCGTAGTTCCAGTAAGTGGAATTTTAAAAAGGCTTTCTCAACACCTCCAAGTATTGCAATGTCTTTGCAGATAAATTCCAGTCACAACCACTGACTTCAATGCTCTGCTTAAAAAATGTAATATATGTCACTATGCTTGGGAGTGGCTTTGCATAAGGAAATAGTTTTAAGTAGACACAGGTGCTTTTAGAGTTGTTAAAAATAGTTTGTTTCTAAAGTAATTTTGGGTGGGGAACAAAAAATATTTGAACATGGCAAGAGTGAAACAATGTCAATGATCTACCCTGAACTCCACCAGTTCTGTATCAGTGCCACATTTATGTGTTTAGACCTTAAAAAACCATCAGAGACCAAACAGAGATGAGCAAAGAGAATGGATTAGGAGCCCCCACAGCTGATCACTGGCCTGGGACTGTGCAGGCTTGTGTCTGAGTCCTTGCCTGACCTCGGGAGAGATCTTGTGCCCTCTCTCCCTCTTGTGACTTATTTATCCTGTTTATAAGATGAGGCTAATGGTTTTGACTTCTCTTGTAGAGAATGTTGAGACTTGCCAATGAAAACTGTCACAGGAAGAAGGCTGAGGACTGTTACAATGACTGCAGTGGTCATTCCCAGGGCTTTTGAAATAATGAAGACAGTAAAAACCCAGAAATAGATCCTTTCACTAGACGGGCACTCAGTGAAAAATATTGTATCAAAATATTGTTGTATCAAATGCCAATTATATCTCTTAGGCAGAAAATATATTTCTCTCTTTATTTGGAGGTTAGCATCTTTCTTTGTGATTTCCATAGGTTCCTACTTGGCAGCCTGTACCTGGCCAAGGAAAATATCTGAACAGTGATGATATGCTTTGCAAAATCACACCTTTCAAGATTATTTGCTGAGTTTTAACATTTTGTCTAATTCCTTCATGGAGCAACTGGATCCCACTGCTACATTTTCTCTTCCCTGTTGATCTCAACTTTTAGAGCCACCTAAATCACATCCCTAATTTTTCTGGTGTGGTTTAGCCCTTCAGGTCTGAATCTTATCACTTTTCCCTATCTCCAATAGCCACAGTAATGCCATTTTGGTTAAGTACTTAATTTGATTTATTTATTTTTTTTTAAAGTGAATTTCACCCCTGGGAACTTTGTGTATTGAGGCCATACCACTATGAAGTGATGAAATCCATGTGGTTGCTTTGCCTCCAGAGATGCCTTGAACAAATGTGGCCCTGAACCCAATTCCCACTCACTTTATTGGCAGGTATTGCTGAGCCACCACCACAGATATTAATGTGTCTTCCTGGACAATTCTTCATGATTTGTCCCCAGTGTGAGATCAGAAGTGTTTTGCCAGGGATTTTAAAAAACAGGCAAGCCAAGATTTTACCACAGTACAAATATGAGACAAGTAGTAGGAAAACATCATACCATCAATACATATTTTTGGCAAAAAACCTTTTTCTTAAAAATAAATAATCCTGGGCGCAATTACATTACTGAAATTAAACCCCTAATAAAATTAGACCCCCTAGTAAAATTAGTAAAATTAGAGCATAGACTGCAATGAATCAGGGAGAAGTCTGAGGGTTTTGTCAGCAGGTCGTAGCCCCTGGCGATGGACAGACTGATTAATACTGAAACTGCCTCCAGCAAAGGGATCCTGTGTCAGGAGATGAGACCTGTGCATTACTCACAGAGGTCTCCTGGAGAGGCCAAGAGCACTTTCAGCCTTCCAGTTTCAGTTTGAGACTGGGTCAGAACGTACAAGCTTAGAAACGAACAGGAAAGGGTTTCACCTGCCTTGGGAAATTTAGGATATTAATATGCATAGCACAATTTAATTCACTTCCATCGATCCCATCCTGTTAGCTCACAGCAGTCTAAATGCTATCCATGTAGAAAATATTGTCTTGTTGTGTTTTGTTTCTTAAAGAAATTTTCCCTCTACTCTCCTTCCCCCCTTCCCTCTTCTCCCCTTTCGTAAATCTTCTGTAATCAAAATACTTTCCTCATTACAGTTTCTGTGTCTGACATTAAAAAATGTTTTAAAATTCATAGCACATTGCTTGATGTTAAACTTTGCTCAATAATAGACCATTAGTTTACTTGATACATGACTCTCTGAATACTTTGTACCAATAAATATAACAAACTCATGATAATTACTGTGTGTAACATGTTTGCATTCAAACATGACCTTGAACTTACTTTTCAAACATTTCAGAAATGTCAGTTATGATGATGATCGTTGTTCATTACTGAAAGGAGTTTCTGGGTCTGAATTGTGTAACACACATTTATATCTATTAAAAATGACACAGTAGAGCTATTTTTATTGTTTTAAACTTTTAAAACACTTTTAAATCTCAGTAGCCATCTGAGTCATCAGCGATCCTGTGACCATCTCGGCACTTTTCCAATCCAAAAGTCTATTAAAAGCTTTGACAAAAGAAACCTTCATTCATTTCAGAAGCAGGGACAAGGCCAACCTGCATGCTTATTAACACCCTGCTAAAAATGTCATAGGCATATAGCAGCATATTTTACTGAGAGTTGTGTAGTCCTACTGTGAAAAGCAAGTGGGATTATTTTGTGTAAAAATGGACATTGTAGCTTGTTTATCAGCACTGGAAAACAACTGCAGCAAGAGAAGGTGGTGCAGTGATAGAGCCCCTGCTTCTGTAATCACCTAAGCTGGATGTCGATCTATCAGTTCCAGCAGGATCAGCCTCTCTGCAGGGAAGGTGACAGTCCTATGATGTGTTACTCAGCCTTGGGATTGGGCTTTAGTGAGCTGAGGAGGCTGCAACCCACCAAATAGTTCAGGCAACTTGCCATGGGAGACAAAACATTCCAGCAGGATACACCACGATGTTGAAAACACGCAGCTGCTGGTCCACTGCCCTCTAGTAGATGACAGTGACCTTTAACTTACAGCTGAGAAGTGACCCTCACCTACACTATTCTGCAAATACTGAAGAGCTTTGCTTCCAATGGAAAAAAAAATCTCATAAGGAAGAAATTGTCTATTGTCTAGGAATGGATATATGAGAAACGTGACTGTTCCCAAACCAGAACATGACACCATCTCAGCTTGAGCTGCCCATATTGAGAGAATGGGGAGATTCTTCCCTGCTTCTTAAGTCTAATTGCTCTAATGCTACACTCATGGAGAGTTAAAATTAGAGGGTCTCTGTCACTGTGCTAAGAGCAGCAGCCAATTCCACTTCTCTGAGTCCTGTTTCGCTTTCAAACTATTGAGGCTGCTTTAATTAATAAAGTGAAAGTGGCACTGGTGCTAGTCATTTATACTCCCTTTTGCACATTTAAATGCAGCTTCTCCCAAGCCTTTTCTAATTTAGGTACTGTCCACATTAGAATTTAAGCCATTCCAGCCACAGTTATGTTTAAATGTGGTTGCATACTGGTTCAAGTTCCAGCATACCATTTCTGACCACAGGGGAACTAGGATTTTTAAACTGTTGTGGCTGTTTTCCTTCCCTCCCAAAGAAGTGCAAGCTGTGTTGTGCTGTTGATGAGCTCAGGCCTCCACTCAATATATATTGTGTGATTTTGGTAGAACCTTACATATTTTGACCTGTCTAGGCTCTGCTTCTCTTTCTCTGGACAGACTACATGGACTGTGATTTGGCACCCACTGTTCTGCGGGCGGAAAACAGAAAGAAAATCCTTTGGGACCAAATGCATTAATGCTCTGTTAAACAGGAATGACAGCAAACCCACTCCTCATAGCATCTCAGTAGCAAGGCTGCTCCTTGCTCTTCAGAGGTTAAATGCTGCACTTATGACTGAAACTGAGCCATTTTGAGCAAGATTTCTTTACTCCAAAAGATGGTTTGGATTCTGTTTTTTTTAACTATGGTCAGAAAATGGAGATTTTAGGTATCACTGTAATTTGACTCGTATCTCTCAATGAAACAATGCACTCCTGTAAAATTGATCCATGTAGGCTGATTATGGCTCTGGGGAGTCCAACCCTCTGGACCTCTGTTTCAATAGCTATTAAATTCTGGGTTTAAATGCTGGTGGACAAGTAAATGCCCCACAGTTCACTAAGCAGCAATGCAACAACTTCATTTTCAAACCCTCTGATACAATCTAGTCCAAAACCTGATGTCTCAGAGCAGGGATTTGGGCTAAAATTCATAAATCAAATTTGATTTAGTTCACTAGTTTGCTTACTGCTGTTCATCAAATGATGGAATCCTCATGTAGAGGTCAGATTTAAATCCTTGCCTATGCCTTAGCTCATATGGTTGAAAACTTGGATGTGGTTCACATTTAGACTCTTCTGTACACCTATGTAGGATAGAGAATACCTTTTCAACTCCTTAAGGTGAAAGAAAGATTGCAAATTAAAACAAAAAGTTGCAATTTTTTTTCTACATCATTAGGAAATGCAATCCAGGAGTTGTTACAAAAGGCATTCTGACAGGGCAGACAACACAGTTTTTCAAATAGGAAAAATAAGCATTTATGTTCTTAATACTGCTTCTCAAAAAAATCTTAGAAGCTTTTAAGGGAAAACATCTCAAGTTTCAACTATTTTGAAAGACCTGGTACTTGGTTCTTTTAACCGGGCCTTGAGTGAGAAATACCACCTCTGATTCACCTATTTAGAATCTCTCACTTTTACTTTTTAAAGATTGAAAATTAAAAGTAGTAAAATAATAGATTTTTAAGTAAAAAATGAAAAGTAAAAAAGTAAAATGTATCACTTTGTGAGTCTCATGGGACGAAAAACTTTAATGGAAAAATATCTCAAGCTTCAATTAGGATACTATCTCAAAAATGTCTCAAGATCATAAATTGAAATAATCTAATTGGACTCACCTCATTTTTATACCAGCTAAGAATGTGACCCTCTACATTCATCTGTAGAAATCTTCAGTCAGAAATTATTCCTCTTTGTAAAGTGTTTCAAAGCCTTTGATGAGCTGTTGAATGGCAAATTTCAGTGCTTTAGGCGACCTTCTTTAACTAAGTGAAGTATTTGTGCAATTAAAGATATAACATATTTTTGGTGTGGTGTACAGTTGAGTATTGCTACTTCTGTCTCTCTAAAGAAGAAAAAGCTTTGTTTAGTGGAAATGACCCAAAGCAGTAGGTGGATTAACGTGTTCGGGTACATGAAGGAATTTTTATTTCTCAAACAGAAACATGTTCTTTTGATTAATGGACTTTCAGTCTTCAAAATGTCTTTGCTATATCCCTTTTTGGATGAAAAGCATATATTCACCTTCTAATAAACTGTTACACTACTGCTGGCACGACTTCTTACCACAGGTTTGCCACAGGAACCATGATTCACACTATCATGTGTTCTTGGCTATTTCAAATTATAGCTATTAAGCAGTTCTGAAAAGGCAAAGCTCTCAAAAAAATCAGTACATCCTGCAAGGCCCCAGCTGTCCTGCAAACATGTCAGGTATCTCATCCCTGCCACCCACCCCACTACAAATACAGACATGCATTTGTATAGGGTTAGGTCCAGAGCTATATTCTGCAACAATCTTTTTTGACCCACTCATTCTTAGAAAATGTTCAAATTCTTAATTCCTTTTGTTTTCTATTTTTCCACCTCACAGTCCAACATTTTACTTCTACTTACCAGTTTGTGCTTTCACTTCCCTGACAGTGTTTCAGAGTGTTACTAACTCTCTTTCCTCGTGGGCTTCTTACCAACCCTGATTTCATTTCACACTTCCCCATTCACCACAACCACTGTGCATACAAATAACAGACCAGGGTTCTACTACGACATGAAACCAACATGCAACAGAGACAGATTTGGGTTTCCTCCATTGTTGGTCTTGCCAGTATATTATGTGCTGCAATTTTTTGGCCACTTTTGGGAAAAAAAGTTAGAAACTCCTATTGCAGAATGCAGTAGTTTGGTGGTTTTTTTTTGGTTTTTTGTTTTTTTTTTTAATGGTTGTGTCTGTCACTGGGGCCCACAGCTTAAAACAAATAAACCGCTGGGGTGACTGTGCTGGCTAATTTGCAAGATAAGCCTTTTATGTTGGGATTTTGTCTGGACAAAGTGGACAGGAGGGAGAGCTGAACACACAGGCAAACCACTCACCGAGCCTCTTGCATCACACTCAGGCATAACTGATATGTTAATCACCAATGCTCAAACACAGTCGCCAGATATGATGCCAGAAATAGCTTCTGACCCTGTTATTTCTGTTGACCTACCGAATTTCTTCACTTTGGCCTCTTGTTTCTGACCGTCACACACTTTTGGTTTTGAAATCAGTTTCCTAAGTGCTTTCCTGGCCCTGCTGTGCCCATGTGTGGAGCATCCCCCTGGCAGAGCCAGCACGATTCCCTGGGGAGCCCCTGGGCTGCTGTGCCCGGCTGGCACGGGTGCTGGGGCACAGACTGAGTCACTGCTCCAGGCAGCCTTTGGTCAATTACATCCCCGTCATTTGAGCTAATTCAGTCAAATGATACCGTGTCACAGGACTTACTGTAAGGCCAGGGGATTTCTCCTGCTGCCCGAGCTGCTCAGCCTCAGCTGGCAGCAGTGACGGCTGCCAGGGCTGCTGTGACACCCCGGACCTGCCAGCACCCCCTGCCCTGGGCACCCTCCTCACTGACACAGCCACAGCCTCGGGACAGCAATGGGAGCCAAGGAGTGCAAATATAATTCTGTGATTCCATGGAGACACTGGAGTGTGCCCAGAGAGGGGCAGGGAAGCTGGGGAAGAGTCTGGGGCATGCCACCCTCTTATGGGGAGCTGGGGGGCTCAGTCTGGAGAAAAGGAGGCTCAGGGGAGACTTCACTGCTCTGTATCACTCCCTGAAAGGAGGCTGTAGACAGGTGGGGATTGGCCTCTTCTCCCAGGCACCTACCAACAGGACAAGAGGAAACGGCCTCAAGTTGCAACCAGGGAGGTTTAGATTGGAAATTAGGAGGAATTTCTTCCCCAAGAGGATTGTCAAGCACTGGAACAGGTTGTGGTGGATTCACCATGCCTGGAGGTGTTTAAAAGACCTGTAGATGAGTCTCTCAGGGTCATGGTTTAATGTTGGGCTTGGCCGTGCTGCATTGACATTTTGACTCAGAGATCTTAAAGGTCCTTTCCAACCTAAACAATTCTATGATTTTTTTTCTGAGCTTCACTTTGGTACCAAGGGGACCATGTGTTTGATTCTCCACTGCCTTTTCCCATGTGCAATTCCTTGGTTTTCTGTGGGATTAGTCCCATTTGACACTGGGATAAATGACAGTAGCATTTACTCCTGTCTTGTAATAAAGCATTGCATTTAAATGGGCACATTTTACTTGGATTGCAAAGTACTTTGCTGATGTAAATTAAGTAAACCTCCTGTCAGCCCTTGGAGATAAACACAGAACATTATATCCTTTTAGAGGTAGATAATCTGCAGCACAAAGGACTTGAGACAAGAAGCCTGGCTGCCTAAAATTAAACACCTCAGCCGAAATGAATAGATTGCAAATCCATTTCTCATGTTAGAAAACAGCTCTTCCCCTCCAACAATGTCAGGAAAACAGCAGCGTGTGAAGTCTTTGAACTGCACTTCACAGCCATGCATTGTAAAACCTTGCTGGATATTTAGACACTGAGTTCCCAAAATTAAGCCTAAGAAAAAAAAAAAGTTGAGATTATTTTCAAGAGAAAATGTGACCATTAATCAAATTAATTGTTTTGAATTGTAGAAAAAAACAGTCTTAAGTCAAAAATTGCCTGCAACATAATAAAAAAAGAAATCTGTTTTCTTTTGAAAAGTGATTATCACTTGAATGCTACAATAGAGAAATTATGAGAGCAGAACAATTTTGAATGTGCACTCTGAAGTATAGTCTAGAGACATCTTTCAGGTACCTTGGTATTAGATAAGGGTGAACCCCAGGAAAGCTATTTATGCATGTTCCAGAAACAGGGACTGGGACTCTGCTGTGGCTTTCCAGTCGTTTCACAAAACTCTTCTGTCATTCATCTGCACCCAAACTATGAGAAGTGAGAATCAGAGAGCCAGTGGGGTGTGGGATAATCATGGCTCAGGGCAGGTCCTGTGCAAGGTCTTAGAAGTCCTCTCCAAGTCCTAGAAGAAGGGATCTTCTGAAGGAGAGAAGGAGGCAGAAGTGCCAGTGGTGTTTGGGCTGAAGGCTGACAGGCTGTTCTGGAATAACCTTCCTTTCTCTCAGAGAGTCAGAGCCCAGAGGGACTGACTTTTCACCCCCGCAGATGCTGCAATTTTTTGGAAGTCAGGAGGTGACTCCTACCAGCTCTTCAAACCACTGACTTGTAGAGGATTTTTTAATTTACTGAAACAAGCTTAATTCAATCAGGGTTGGTTTTTCCCCCCCTAGGTACCAGGAACTGATGTATTCCCTTTGTAGTAGAACTGACAGTAGAATGCATCAGTGGTAAGAAAAGTATCCCCTCTTCCTGTTTTATTTCTGTTTTTAACCCCCCACTATAAAATAACATTTAGTTTTATGCTTTGTTCAAATATCACATATGATTCATGTTTGGTGAGTCCATACATAAAAAGTGCAGCTTTACCAGGTAAGATTTTCAATTCCTTGAACTGACTTCATACTGCACTGACTTCATACTGCACTGACATCCCTGTAATATAAAGGTCTGTTTTTTCAGCGTAAAACAGCTGTACAAAAGGTCAAAACAATGCAACATTGATTTAGGTGCTACACAGGGACCATTTACACATAACTAGTTTCAGAAGTGTGTATTAGATCTTCACTTCAGATTGAAATTTAAGATGCATGCAGATAATAAGTGCTGGGTGATCTATTACTTCCCCTTCTTGGACACAAATTGCTTTTGTGCCAGTAGGCACAGGGGCACAGCAGTGCTGCTGCAGACATCACTCTGCAAGGATGGATAACCAAAGGAGGAGAAGTTCCAATCTCACACCAATAAAATTTGTTTTTCATGGAGAGGCATTTATAGAAGAATGCAAAACACACATCTGTTGAAGGATTTCACTAAGAGCTGGAATATTTATTGCATTTTTCTGAATGAGATGACCCAACTGACATGCTGATTTGTTTAGCATCTGCCATGGTAGTGGAGGAAGAAACCCTCATTGAGGCACAGAAATCACGGAACAGAAGTGTGGGTGGGAGGGGATTTCTGAATCACTCCAGCCTCCTGCTTGAGGCAGACCTGTTGCCAGCACTAAATCACATCAACAATGGCTTTGTCTACCCTAAATCATTAAAGTGTCCTTGGATAGAGACTCCACAGCCCCCTGGAATGCCTTTTCTACCATTTCTTCATCCTTCCAGTGGAAAAAAAAATCACCTAATGAAACCTTCTAAGATGCAGTTTGTGGCTGCTACATTTTCTGTTACAGCTGAGAATAGTTTGGGCCTCTCATCATTGTAGCTACTCTTCAAGCAGCTGCCAGAAGTCCTGTGGTAGATAAGCACATGTTACCATACTTGCTGATGCTTTTGAAAACTTACATTTTAAAATATACCAGCCCAGGTTCAGGCTTCATTCATATGAGCCATTCTGCATCTCCCAGCTGGGATTTGTCCTACAGGGGTGAGATGCTCACATTATGAAGGCAGTCCTGCAAGCCCCATCCAGAATCAGTGAAAAGACTTCAGGGTACCAGAACCAGCTTTCTGGAGATGCCTGACTCTCATCACTGCTGGTGTTACTTAACTCAGCAGCTGGGGACAGCTGCCTGAAAGTAGCTAGGATTGGTTGCTTTACAAGTTCTGTACTGTGTCCCCCATGCTGCATGAGGTTTTTTTTCTGCCAAAAGTGTTAAAATAACAAAAATGAACCTGAACGTCTCCTTATCACGTCATGATAAAAATACATACAATGCTCCCTTCCTATTTCTTAGTATTTTTATGTTCCTTAAAACTTACATCAGGTTTTATTTCTCTCTAAAATGAGAATAAGATCATCAGAAACTAATTAGATCTGGTTCTAGTGTAAAACCACAGCGGAAACCTTTCTGAAATGTCAAAGCTGCTGTAGTTATTACTTGTCCTGGGCTCTAAGGGAGTCAGAGTAGTTTCCAGGCTTTGTGTAGTTTCTTTCTTACCATTTATTTTTTTGCTGGTTTTTTGTTTGTTTGTTTTTGTTTTGGTTGGTTGGTTGGCTAATTGGTTGTTGTTGTTGCCTGGTTGACATAACAATTGTAAAATACAATGGCAATTACTGTTGTGTATCCCCAGATCACGCATATCATTCTAATTTTTTTATTTTTTATTCCCCTAACGCTGACTGTAGTTATGACTGTAAGAGGCACGAGCTTTGAGTAAAAAAACCTAATGATCACATCTGTCTTTTTATTTCTCTCCAAGATATATGAATGTATAACTGTGTGCCTGGACTATCACAATTAGATGTGATTCTAGTTTAATATTTCTATGGTCTCTCCGGTTAGTTCACATTAGTTAGTTGAGGGTTTTTTCCTTTGTCTGCAAAATGATGACTTGAAACAAAAGAAGCTTCTGGGAATTTACTAGTTTTGATACAATTTTTTTCTTTTTTGAGGCCTTATTGCCTTTCTCATATCCTTGATGAAATTTTGGCCAAAATGGTAGTGGAAGGATGAGAAATGTCTTATTAAGTGCTAATAGTGAGGCATAAATTAAGTCTCCTCTGGTTCTCAGCAGGAACCTGAGCTATGTCTTGAGTCAGCATCATAACATCCAGGCACTAGAGAGGAGAGACAGTGGTGTCTCTGTCCTAGAAATCCTACCCAGGTGTTGAAGGGGTGATTGGAAGCTAGACTGCACCCTGAAGGGCTCTAACCCCCTACCAATAGACTTCTAAAGCCTCAGGATTTGAAAATACATCAGGAAATGATCTGGTTCTGCCTCCTCCCTTTAGACAGCCAAGCTATGTGAAGCTATTCCTCATAGATGTTATTTTAATCTGTTATTAAAAGCATTCACTCTGGAGAGTCCACACCTCTGGGGGCTTCTCTTTAAAGCTTTAAAAATGTTTAAACTAGAATAAGTATAGTTTTTTACAATTTGGTGGTCTTTTAGTTTTTCTTGGACATACGAACCAATATTCCCACCTGCTAGATGGGGAGATTGAATTACAGATAATTCTGGGCTGATTATGATGATGCATAAAACTCCATCTTCCCATAAACCAGTACATAATGTATATACACTCTAATTCTATCTTGATGAACTGAGCTACAGTCCAAAAGTGTTGGCATTTTCTGTTTAATTAGCCTCTAATGTAGCAATTTACCTCAAAGACAATAGTGCATTGTTTCCTGTGCATGCCCTACACGAGGTTCTCTCCACACATGGCACCTGTTTTTCAAAGTTAACCAAATGGTTGCTTGCTCACTTAGTGTGATTAATTATAAAATCTTGCAAAAGCTTTATCACAAAACAAGAAAGAATTGACAAAAACTAGAAGGGATTCAGAGTTTAAACAAAAAATAAAGATCAGAAAGGGCTGCAGATGTCCATCTCATGATTTGAATTTGCATTAGATTTCAAGAGGAAAAAAAGCAGGACAGGTTGTAAATTGAGGTAAATTTCAGTGTCAGAAGTCCTAATGATTTTATCACAAATCTTGCAATATCAAGCATTTGCTTTGAGCTCAAACCTTCTGAATGCATGCAATTCTTGGGTTTTGTTGTCAACAAAAGCCAAAACAAACCAAAAAATGCCACAGCAAACCACAACAAACTTGAGTGTCTAGTGAAAAAATGTGCTGTAATTTGAGAAATTATGTGCTTAAACTTTCCAGGACCATGAAAATAATCAGAATATATGTTTGACATGAAAAAAAATAAGGTAATTGCTACCTCATATTTGTTCAGAGGGGTTATATAAAACAATGTAGACAACAGCTGTAGGCTTACCCCCAGGCCTATAATAAGGAGGAATTTACAAGACCTGCAAAAGCCGAAGAGTAAATTAACCTAAGGAGTGAAGTCTTTTTGCCACTGTACCAACTGGTATTAGCAATACGAGCAAATTAGCTGTTGGGATTCCAGACTGACCAGTCTGAATGTTTTTTTGGGATGAATAGGTGGGCAACTGTTGTAGCAAATTCTTGCTGATAAAGCCCAAAACTTTGAAAAAATATTTTTCATTTTCTTTACATGAAATTAGGCTTGAAATTGGTGGCAAACTTTTTACGTCCATTAATTGATATTTCTCTCATTTTCTCTTCATGTCTCCCCTAAGGAGTTAACACTCTTGCCATAGGAGCTTCCTGATCAGCAAATTCACTGCCTCTCACCATACTCCCACATCAAAAAATCACTTCTGTAAGTATGTCAGATTTCCCTGTAATTGATGTTTTTTCTTTTCCCTACCCACTTCTCCTAATGGAAGACTGTTCCTGGGCTTGTATGAAGTGACTGTTTGAAAATTTAATTTCCAGACTATGTTATTTCCTAGTCATTGGCTTTTGTGTGGTAGCTGTTTTCTATCTTCATTTTGTATTACTACTTATCCTGACAATATACATTTCTATCTATACTCCAGTGCTAAGACTGATTGGTATTCTTATATCTGACTTTGTAAAAAGTACGATGTAATTTTGATTATTATGGTTTTTACTCAGTAAAGGGCAAGTTTCCATGACTTCCGCAGAGTCCTTGATTGCTAGGAACTTCTTACCTGATTGCTTCAATTATTCTATTTTAAATCTATTTCTCTAACCTGCAAGAACACAGAAGAATGAGGTGGTTTGTGTAATCACATATTACTACCTGTTTGTGTGTTTTTTCGGCTATGATGTTATGCAAAATTATTAAAGGCCTCCAAGGTGAACATCTTTGGCTGAATTCAGGAAATTACAGTTATCTTTAGTTACTCAAGCTCACAGCAGAACCCAATAGAAATATAAGTCTTCTACCCAGATGAATTTACACTGTTTCACAATAAAAGACAACCAGGATTTTCAGCTTCCTCATCTGGAGTGTAATATTTTCTTTTTCTTTTATGTAAATGATTTGCAATGGAAGGAAAAAAAACACCAGACAACTAGTAATGAATCAGATCTTGCAATTAATTTCTACAAAAACCCTAACACAAATATTTTACAACCCCAGTTATGATATCTATTTGTTTATCCTGAATTCTCCTTCATATGCAGACCTGCTATTTTATCTTGCACCTACTCATGCCTGTTTTCCTCCTGGGGAACACCTTTGGTAGGTTTATTATTAGGTTAATTATTCAAAAGTATCTTAAAGGTTTAACTGCTGAATTGCCTTCTTGATAATTCTACTATGATTTCCTAATATATTGTATTTTTGTTCAAAACAGAGTCAAACAAACATTTTCAGGACTGCCATAGATAACACAGACCACAGCAAGGAGTCTTTGTCACCACACAGGAAGTGAAAGAGTAATGTTTAAAATACATATTTCATAATAAATTGGAACAGGTAATTTTGCACAGAAAAATAGCAATTATTTTTACTGTTCCTAGGACTTTAGGAATATGAGAAATACAAATATTTAATTTTTTGTCTCCTGTATCAATTATTTAGATACACATTGGAAAACTATTCTTCTAGTCCATTTAACTGCTCAAGACAATTGAATGCAGGCAAGAATAATTTTGTTCTGACTTCTGTATGTATGATTATTTATAACAATCGTGAGTGAGCAGGCTGTGGCTGCTCAAAGAGTTGCTATTTAAAAGCTAAAACCTGCCAGCTGGTTGTGTGAAGTGCTCCAAACTTCTTGCAGTCAATGACTAAAATAGGGCTTCAAGCAAAGAGCTGTGTTGGGGCAGCAGCCCAAACTCACTCACACTCAGTCCACGGGCTCAGCAGGGAAGGGAAGCTCCTTAAGCTGCCACATCCATTGTGAGTGAATAGATGAAAACAGGCATGGTCCAGTGAAAAATGGGCCAACTTTAAAATCACAGATGTGACCATGCACTATAAAATGGTGTGTTCTGGGATTCCTTGGCTGCTTTGTCTGGTTTTATTATATTCTTTTGGCGAGGTGTTTTTTTGTTTGCTTGTTTGGTTGGTTGGTTTTTTTTGTTTGTTTGTTTGTTTGGGTTTTTTTGTTGTTGTTGTTGACTTTTTGTTTTCCAATTATTATTTTCCTGTAATATGATCAAAAACACTATCTTCATAATTCCTACAGGGTACAAAATTCTTCACCCTCAAGATTTATTGGTAGACCTTGTTACAATGACATATGAGTGAATAAAATGCCTGCTCCATTCATTAGTTTGCTCTTAATTTTTTGTTTATTTGGTCAGAAAAGTATAGAAATGCAATTATTATTTTTTTAATGAATATTCACTATTCTGATTATCCCCGAGGTGGGTAATTTAAATAAATAAATAAATAAAAATATCAAAACTGTCCTCTTCCTCCAAAAACAATTATCACAATTTTTCAGATGTCTTTAAGACTCTGTGAGCTGGGTGAACAACTGTGAATAACAAAGATCGAGTGATGAATAGCTGGAATGATTAGTTTGCAAACAAATCATCAGCTGAGTATCACTTGTCCAAACTATTCACCAAATATTTATAGAGTAAGAAAGTAGTGTTGCTTCATGAACAGTCTGATCAGATGTGACATGTGGGATGAGTCAAGGAGATGGGCTAGAGATGGTAAGCCAGATTTAGTGTGATACCCAGGAATGGAGACAAGACGTGCTTTCCCTGGGGGCTTTCAGCCACTGATGTAGCAATCAACCCAAATATCCATAGGATGAAATCATCCGACTCTCATGGACACAAATTTATGGAGAAGAGGACAGTCTCTCATAATGCAGCACAAAAACCAGTGAGGTTTTAGAACTGGCACCTTAAAGTGAAAAGTCTTTTATGATTTATTTTTCCATTACCAATCCCAAGTAATTCTGGACTTGCTATCATCTGGATATATGCCTCTTATTTGAAATTGTGGTTTGGAACATTTTTTCCTTTTACACTACTTCTGGAATTTTGGAAATATGTCTCAATATAATATGACCTTCAACCTTAACTGATATGTTCTTTTAGATAATTAATGAATATATTGTGAAAATGGAATATAATACATGGCTCCAATGTGTTTGCAGGAAACTTCCAAGACGTTGCAGTAACTTATATTGCTATTCTGATAGCTGTGCTTAAATGCTGTAAAAATACCTTTTAGTGCTAATTTAAGACCTAATCTGAATTGTTCAGAGTAGCACAGTTGCCATAATCTTTTTAGTTAAAAAAAGCAAAACACATTAAAAAATAATTTCTGTAGCTTAATTTGTAATTGCAAAATTGAAAGACAATATATTTTTCACTGAAATCTTAACTATTTTGATTAAAACATTTTGCCACTGGGTTTCTTGGGAATCCAAGCTTTGATGGAAAAAAAGAGATGGTACTTCTAAGGATTTCAGATTTTGCAATACATTTTGCAAATCATTAACAGAAATATTCACATCTGGTCCTGAGTGTTTACTTTGTTTCCCCGGGTTTCTGCCAGCATGGGGATTTTGAATTCCATAATTTCACATTGGTATAATGGCACAGTGGAACAGAAAATTATGGTATAATCTCCTCCCTTCTGACCACAATGTTTAAGTTAAGCACAATTTTGCTTTCTCTTGCACATCATTTGCGTTATGATATAGAAAAGGAATTATGCAACTGCTGTGTAAGACTTCTGAGGAATTGCTTTATGGGCAGCCACGTGTGCTCCACCCAGTTAAAATCCAAGTTTGTTCTCACACCAGGTGTGGATGGGTCAAATGTGCACTTGGGCACAATCTCATTTGGTAAGAAGGAGTCCATAAATTTTATGGGGCCACATAAATATATACAAGCTTCTCCTTGGAGCTTCCTGTTGAAAACCTTCTGCTCCTTTGGAAGGATTCTGCATTTAACAAAGGTGAATTCAGAGACAGAGCTTTTGCACCTACTACCTTTTGTCCTGCAAATTGTTTCCAGATTCCCTGCTAGGATTAAGGTTGGGAAAAATGCTTGTTGAAGAAGAAGGATTTAGGCAGAAAATCTGAAAACATAGGATCATATTCTTGATGGACCAAAGTTCATATAGGGCATTTTCACCTCCTGGACCAGAGCCAATGCTACAGGAAATGATACAAACTTGGAGTAATGCTCTCTGACAGAGTGGCAAACACCAAATGCATGATTTTTTTCTAATACATTTATTTTTGTCAGTTGCAATCAAATATATTTCCAAATCTATATGTCTATTTATTTGCACATAAAGTTTTGACCTGTTTAACTTCCTTCTGTGATCAGTTTTCTAGTAGGAACTCATAATCAGGATGCATCTATAACAAAATTCAAAATAAAAAAAGGCCTGGAATTTTAGAAGTCTAACAATTCATGAAGTAGTTTTAATGAAGGAATGTTCTGGTTTTTGATTTAAGAAGAAATACACACAATTTGTGTTCAAATGGTGTACTTGTTTTGAATGTTTGAAGGATGGTGTTTATAAAGGCTATTTTGTGCATTTAACTGTCGTGAAATTCAGCTTACCAAAGCCTACTTTGGTAAACTCAAGTCCTCCCTGTCATTAATGGAGAGAGGTCAATATCTCCAGATGGTGACTCTGAACAACTTTGGAAAATATTAGCATAGGATTATGTGGATATCTTCTGCTGTGGCAAAGCTTTGTTTTTTAAATGGCATAAAGAATTCTGCTGAACAAGTAAAATACAGAAAAAAAACCACCCAGTAATTTTATGTATTTTTTGTATAACGTAGGGAAAAACCCAACCCTTTGCAGGATATTTTCATGGGCTGATGAGCATAAGCTCTGTCGATGACTGGAATTAAATGCAGCCCCTGAGGTCAGGGAAGGTGCTCACACCACCAGCAGAGCTCCATGTTTGAGTATCTGGGATCCTCCAGCAGATCCCAGACTGAAACGAGCATTTATGACAATTACCCAGTGGATTAGAACAGATTTTTGCTACAGGAAGTATTCCATTTTGACAAGTTCTTCTTAGAATTAGTAACTTGATCTTACTAACTTCCTCTTTTTGGTTTCGTAGTTTATACCACTGTGCCTGTTTCCATAGATACAGTGTGGTTGTTTCCATGGGAAACATGTGGTGTGCCATAAACAAACAAACTACAAAGCCATAACTTCAGTTCAGAGTCATTATTCTATGCTACCCTTAGCAAAATGCAAATATTAATTGAAAGACAATATGAACAACATTTAAAACTTTTTATGGCATATTCAAGTTGTTATTTAAATACATATTTTAATGAAAAGCCAGCAAGGCAAAGCCATCAAGTCTTTACAGAGGTATGAGATAATAGTTCGAGAATCTTAAAATCCCAGTTCTATCTTCTCTTTTTCTTGTATCATGTAGCTTTATCTCTGGGTCTCAGATTTCACCTGTATGAAAAAAGAATAACAATATTTACTTGTTTTGGAAGTCAGATTCAGTCTGGTTCAGTCTGGTTCAAGAAATTATTTAAAGTAATTGCTGTTTGCTGTTGTTATTATTATTGTTATTATTTCCTTTTTTAATTAATGAAACTAATTATTTGAATGACAGGACATAATCCAGAATATATTCCTCAAAACAGAAGATCTGTTAATTGAAATAATAACAGTCTCACTTGAAACCACACTTAGCTAATAAGACAAGTTGTATATAACCCCAAGCTTCTGATATCCATAAAATATCATTTAAAATTATTAAAATATTGCAATTATAATTGCAAAAGAAAACAACTTTTTTTTTTTTTAAAATCTCAGTTATGCAAGTACATACTGCACCTGATTCCTACCACAGTCCATTTAATGGAATTTAAAATTGTTCATATCTTTGAATTTCAAATTAGAAGAACCTATTTTTAAGATGGTCCAAGTATGGTGTCCAATTCTAAACGTGCACATGGGCTTAGAAAGTCAGGTTTATTTTCCGTGTCTGCCTTGACAAAGCATAATGAAAAATAAGCTGTAAACCTATGTGGTTATTGAGGCTGCATAAATGTCACACACGTGAGCAATATGAGAGAATTTACATTTAAAGAGTGCATTTACAGATTGGAAACAGAAGCAGAGTCACAAGAGCATTTATCTTTCAGTGCTAGTAGAAATATATAGATTAAACCCCACCTAGGTAAATTTAAAAAGTGTGATTTTAGAACTAAGCTCCACTGAACATCCATGAAGCCATCACCAGACAGTTCAGAGTGTGAAAAACCCATGTCAGCTTGGAAGTCCAACACTGGAAACATCTGAGATCCCCTATTAACCAGAAACAAAATCACCCTCCCCAGCAGCTGCTCTCTGTTTAAATCAGACAGGAACTGCTGAGCAAGGATGTTGGGGACTACCAGAGGATGTGTAAAATTTACATATGTGAGCCAGCCTTGGCTGTTGAGAGAATGACAGATCTTTTCATTCAACTTCTCTATGATTTTGCTAGTGCAGCATCAGATGTTTCTCTCTATTGCCATGGACAAAAGGCTGGAGACCTGATATTCTCTCTGAGAGCTGAGGGAAGGCAGGCTCAAGAATTTCAATCCTGTCCATTTCCCTAAAGATGATAGAGATACTGTTCTGTTTCTGGGACAGAATATTAGCCACAAGCAGCCTCCAGAGACAGCTCTTCCAGAGAGCATTGCCCAAGAACTTCCCTTTTCCAGTGTGGTTCCCTTTCTAAAACTTCAGGGAGCTGCCTGTCTCAGAGTCACTGTGTGAGGCACAGCAATTACTGCTCACTGCAGTTAAACTGCTTAAGTGAAGGTTACAGAAGTGTGTGGTTACGGCTCATTAGAGGAGAGTACATTTTCACCCCGTTTCCTGGAAGTTGTACTCTCACATGGGTGCACTGACACCTGCCTCTGGGTGATACAGCCAGAACCAAAGTCAGCAATCCAGGAAATGTCACTTAGAAAGATTGTTCGGTGGCAAAAACAAAAAAGCAGAGTATCTTATGCCACTGCTTTACTTAGCTGACCCAAACTAATAACTTCCTGAATTTTTTTCTGGTTTGATGTGGTGTCTGTGGGGATAAAGATACTCAAAGCACTGGAGCAGAGCTGTGCCATGCATGTTGCACTATTCTTGTCTGGAGAAAGATAATCCTGGTAGCCACTGCAGCTTGCTTGGCAATTACACGAGGCCTGAAGTGACTATATCTTATTCTGCTTTGTCTACACAGTGTCCTAGAAGTCTTAATATCTGAGGTGCCTGCTTTGCTTATTTTTTTATTTGTGCACTGCAAGAAAGAAAAAGAGAAGAATAGGACAGTAGATTGATTTAACCCATGTTCCACTTTCAATTCCTGCACTGCTATGACATTTCAAACTTCTTTTGTCCCAGCTGAGCCACATTTCCCAAAGCTGTTGCAAAAAAATAGCTGGTGGCCAATTTAAAATCACCTGTATTCAATGTATTACATTAGCCCAAACTTTGCTAAATATTAAAGAGTAAAATTCACGTAGCTTTTGTCACTGGAAATTTCAGGCAAGTGAGTGCTGTGAAGCTAAAATGCTGAGAAAGCAGAAAGAAATCCCCAAAGTTCTCAAAGTGTACTTTAAATCTCACGAGCTGGTGTGAGGATTCTTGGCTTACCTGAATACTGACCAGTAAAGCAACCTTCAGGTTTTCCTTCTGTATTGCACCTCAAAAGATAGCCTTGTAAAAAATAGAAGTGCTGAAAATGGATTTTCCTAATCAAAACAGGCAGGGAAAAGAAAAACCAAAAACCATATGTATTTTCATCAAAAGCCTAGGAGAAGAAAACACAAGGGTTTCTCTTTCCTTAAAAGCTCTGAAAATGCACCAGATAAATGTGTAATTCATAGCAGGGCTTGGTAACACCATGATATTTTTTATATTAGAATCCCACAAAGAGCAGCCCCCCCGTGATGAGACCAGCCCCCAGAAGACAGCACCACAGTCACAGACTGCTGAAACAGGGGTCAGCTCTCAGCCCTCTCTCCTGCCAGCTACAGAAGGGAACTGGGAGACAGCACAGAGTTAACCCTCAGCATCCCTGTCACGTCTCACTCATAAAACATTATGTACTCAGGTGGCACATTTGGATACCTCCCCACCTCATTCTTTCTTTTCTCCCCTACAGCTTGGCCCTGATCACTCAGAACTGTGGGAAAATACAGAATTGTCCCTTTCCACTGCCCAGGTGCATCTGACATGAAAAACAAGCTCCAAAGGAGATGTGGGACTTTCACGTGGCACTTCCAGCCAACTGTGTCCCGAGCTCACAGGGGCATTATGAGCACCTTGCCAAGCCTAGAATGCCAAACCCTCTCCCACTATGTCCCAGCACAGGCTGGTGGAGGCTAGCTGGGTGTGACCCCAAGCCCAGGTGCAGGAGGGCAGGCACTGGGGATGCTGCCCTCTGGGGCATTGTGATCCCAGCCAGTGCTTGTCTGCATGTTTGCCAGCTGGAATACACAGGGGCTGAAGTCATAGCTTCACAACAGGCACTGACATGCTTTTACTGTCGTGTACAATCCTCAAAGCAGTGTCAGTTGCCCCTAAAATGGATTTTACTGTTGTATATTAATCAGTAAAAGGAACCTCAGTCGAGACGTTAGAGATTGAAATGAAAAATTGAAGAGCTGATAGTGCTGAATAAAAGATGATATTAGCCATAAGGCATTTTAAAGAGAGAAGAATACAAGGCTGAGATGTCATGCTTTAGTGTATTCTGTATCTTGGGATCTTCTACTTATTTGGATAAAACACCTTTGCACAGCAGATGGAATCTGATGTAATCCTGTCATCTGACTGAATGCGCTTGTTTTCCTCTGCTGCCGAGAGCATGTGAATTGCCCCAGCCAGGATCTAGTGTCCTAATCTGCATAGAAGGATCAAAGTTCCTTTGCTCAAGGACCCTGGATGTTTCTTCCATGACTCGCACACTTCTAAGCAGCTAAAGGTTGACACCTTCTAAAACATAGGGACTGCCCCTCTCCAGAGAAAAGCTGACTGGGAAAAATTTAACTGAAGGTGTCCAGGTGTTTTAAAAAATACATATGCATGGGAGAGAATCTTTCAGTGCTTTTGTCATGAGGAGCACTGGACTGGCAACTCATTCTTCAGTTTGGGCTGCTCTTTGGCATGTGAAAAGCCCTTGTCTTAAGGGGAGGAGAGGACTAGAAAGAAATAGTGTACAGTTGTTTATGTGCACTTGGGCTTAGTCAGTGTTTGTATTGCAGAGTGTGGACTGACGTCCAGATCCTGCAGCTGAAGCACATTGGAGTTCTGACTTCAGAGGGTGCTGGGTCAGACTGAGCAGCAGAGTAAACAGCAAATCAGCATTAATTGAGGTCACCTATACTTCCAGTAATTATGCAGCAGTGCTAATGGCAGGGCAAAACAAACATTGGAAACACAGCAGTAAAATGGCTCGAGGAAAGAGGAACTGTTCATTCAAACTAATGCTGTGACTGCTAGACACAGTTTTCAAATAAGCTGTCCCTCTTGGATTTGGCAGACAAGATCTTTTGGTTTCACAGGAAGGAGCAATTCTCATCGGAGCAGCTGTAGCCCAAGCTGCAGCAGTGATGAGACAGCTTGACAAATCAGGCCCTTTTAAGGTTACTGCCATTAAATTAGTCACTTGAAAACACTAAATATTAGCTTGTAATATGATCTTTTTAGTAGGCAAAGGCCTTTTAATTTTTATTAGAGCAATTAGTCCTTTTATAAGTCTCAAAATAAAATTAATCATTGTGTTAATACAGCATGAAATAGCTCCCCTAGTTTCAGTCAGGCACAGGATTTTCAAGGAGGGTTTTTTTTGCTGTTGTTCATTTGCTTTGAGGGGGTGGTGTCTTTTTCCTCTCCATTTTCAGCAAGCTTTATATGTAAGCATAGGTTTGAAGGCACAGGTCTCTGAAGGCAGTGCTGTGCTCAGGAGGGAAGCTCGCCAAAAAGGGAATTCCTTTGCTTTCCTCAATCACATCTTCTCCTTTCATCCGAATACACACACAGCCCCAGTGCAGTCTCCCATGAAACAGTGAAATGACACATCCGTATAAAAAAAGAGATGTTAGAAAGGTATAATTATAACCCAGTCCCTTCACTGTCTTTTTCTCCTCCAAGACTAGTTCTACTTGGATAAATAACATCTTTTTACTTCATCTATATTTTCAATGTCTTGTTTACCTTTTCCAAGCCATCAGGGTACAGAGCAGTTTTTAAATACTTTCTCAACATGTTTTTAACCATTTCAGTATAAAATGTTTTTATTTTGCTGTTTTCTTTTTTTAAAATTAATCCCCTCATTTGTGTATTAAAAATTGCATACTTTTATTAATGCACACAATCACTTGTACAATACTCCTTGTGTCAGTACAAAGCATCAAGGTCACACTACCAAATAAAAATTCTCTGATATCTTAGGCATTGATTTCAGTTTACTTAACTGCAGAAGTTTAAGATGTTGTTTAACCGCAACTCTTTGTTCTGTGTTTCTGCCTGACCTTGGTAAATGGCAGTAATCCTCTTTCTCAGCCACTTCCCAGCAAGCTGGCATTCAGCTCAGCCTTCAGGTGGCTGTTAACTTAATAACCATACTTTTCCCCAGAATGGGTGGAATAAGGGCACAGTTTCCCCAGCTCTCCAGTGGGGATGGTGAGCCTACAAAAAAACGCCAGTGAGTGCTGCTGGGCCCAGGAGCAATAAACCAGTGCAATGAGGTTCTTCAGCGTTCAGCTGTCAGAAGACATGGCCTCTGATCTCACAAATCCTGACATGTGTTCTAAGTTCTCTACAAGTGAGAAATTGAATGGGATTAATCAAATTCATACACATAGGTATGTGGATGTGCTTCCAGATGCATGACATAATAATGTTGGCAGTATGACACAATGGAATTATCCATATGCTGCCAGAAGATCTTACTATTTGGGAGTTAAAACCCAGCAGACAGTCATCTCTATTTTAAGGATTCTTTAGGAGCATATGAAACAATAAAACTAAAATAAAGGCAAAACATCATACTGTGAGTATAATAATGATATTTCTATTTCAATATTTATATCATCATTTAAATATTGCAACAACTTGAAATATTTATGCACATGCACTCACAACATTTAATGATTGCATCACTGAAACATCAGTATGGGGTTAATTTTATTTTACTACAGAAATTTACAGCTCAGCTAGCCCTCAGCTTGCTTTATGATTAGTGGAGAGAAGTAGCTCTTGGAAAGCCTTTAGTGAAAATACTGTCATAACAAAGAAGGAATTTGAGGTCTTCCCAGGCATCTCCAATGCAGTTACTCACATCTTGTCAAATGAGTCCTGCCCTTATTGAGTATATGTCCTTTTCTGTATCTCTACCTCCACGAAAATAGATGATGTCTGCCAGTCTTTAGCAAATAAAATCTTAATTAGATTTTTGTTAATGCTGATATATACTGCAGGAGAATATTGACTTTAACATTACTTTCCTGTTTTTCTGCCACATTTCAGCTTGAAAACATCCCCTTTTTGCTGATTGTTCCAGTTTTGCCTTATAGAACTTTGAAGTCTTGCATTTTGATAAACAGCAACAACTATTTTTTTTTTTTGTTTTGGCATTTCCAAAACAGATGTCTGAATCCTCTTTCCTCACTTTATGTCTGTGGTACTTGTACTTATTGTGTTGGTTTCCTGCTGGACACACATTCCAAATTCTGGCTTGCTTCAGTACTGAGGGTGAGCTCACAATCTCACAGTTTTCTTCAAAACTCAGAGCGGTTGATATGTCTCAGAACGGCCTTCCTAAAGGAGCCTAGGCGCTAAAACTTTTTTTTTTTGTTTTTTTTGCATAGTGGAGCTTTATAAATTTACTTAAAAGTCTGTCTGATGTGATTGCTTTCAATGGAAGGGAACCTGGTAACTGAGTCATCCATCCTCTGTGTGCCAGGTTCCATCTCTGTGTGCCATGTTGCTACATCCCTCAGTGACAATGACATCATGGACAAGCATGTGATGGGTTAAGGAGATACTTGTATTTCAATGTGATCAAGAGGATTTGACAATTTTTATCGCATACTCAGAATACTCAGAACCTGTTCCAAGAATAGAGAAGAAGAACTATTAGAAAAATATGAAGAAAGCTTTTTTTTAATAAAATTATTTTTATTTTTATTTTTGTATGCTGGTCACATGACCAAAAGGAAATGCTTGTCAGTATTTGCTGATCAGCAGGAAAATTGCAGCTCTCTGTGCACTTCTCTATAGCTTTGGGGAAGAAAAGGACTTTTGCCCTCCTTTCTTTAAACTGCTCAACATAGGACAAGAGATTTCACCTAGTTTCCTAGAACTGGTTGGATCACATGGTTCAATTATGTGGCTTTGAATTAACCATACAAATGACAATTGGAATTATAGCTATAAGAAATTACAACTTATTAACAAGCTGTATTTTATAAAGAAAGGCTGTGACTTCGCTGCTCTGCTAGAATAACAATTTCCTGAACCACATGCTAGGGCCATTTGCAGAACAACTTCTGTGTTACAATTCTGTGCTAGTTTGGTAATTCAGTGAAAGCAGCTGTCCTCTGGTGGGAAAACATTGATCTGCTCTGTGATGATTCCATGATCTACTCAATCAGCAATGTAAAGTGAGAAATCAGCCCCCAGGTCCCTGTCATGTCAGCTGCCTAACGCCATTGATTTACAAGCCCCTGATTCTCGTTCCAATGAACATAGCTGCTCACATCAATATAATAGGCTCACATATTGTTGAAGATGCAGTGCTAAATAAAAATAATGTTTAAAAATGTTGGAAGAAGTTATTAAGGTTTGTGTGGAGGAATCTTGTTTGTCTGAGTGAGGCAAAGGCAAGAGCATGTGCAGTACAAAGGGGTTGAATGTCTGGAGCTACACTGTTTGTTCTTGTTACAAAGTGTTGGATGTGTTCTAATAATCAGTGTTGTCTCATGTGTGAAAACAACATTGTGATGCAGATTGTAGCTGTCAGATGACTCTCAATTATAAAATAGTCTGTGGAGACTGAGAAATGGAACCATGCAGTAAATGACACAATTTATTAATCAAATTTATCATCTTATTCTGCTTTTCCTGAAACTGAGAAGTTACTTGTGAATTCACTGCGTTCATTGCTCCTAATTATAATCACATGTGAAGAAGCTGGCTTCTGGACACCAGCTGATGCTACTCGTGTTTTACTGAATCATATAAGACACATGACCCTGCTTGTGCAAGCATCAAATCAGGGCATTTGTGTTCTTGTGGCTGAATGCAATTAATCTAGTAGTTCTTCTGAGTCAGTGGAGTTTCAGTGACTTTGCATCTCTCAAAAACCTCAAGCAAATTAAATCAAGAATTTGATTTGATTGTAAAGAAAAAAAATCTTTCCTCCTGGTGTTAGAAGTGGCTACGATTTCCATTAATTGCACCTGAACTCCTATTAATTCAAGGCAAGGCTCTGAAATGGAATGACTCAGTGAGATTAACTGATGTACAGTAATTAGACATGACTTTTAAAGAAATCGTGTAAATCATTCAGGAAGTCAGCAAATTCTAGGTGCATAATGTTTTTGCTTGTTATTGGAGAAAATTGGTGATCATGTGCTCAAACTTTACCAAATGCTCTATAAACTGACAATTTAGGCAATGATATTACTCAAGTGGGAATTCTCTACCACAGCTCACACTGGAGGGTTTAGAAATTTCTTCTCTTCCCGGTTTTACATAAAGAAATACCTTCTGGTATAGATGAAAAGACTTACTGACATGAGGAGATTAGTTCACACTTATCTGTGTCTTTATTCACTTTTACTGAACAGCTACTGAAAATTATTTTTTCTTTTCACTCATTCAGTTAACCTAATCAAACAGTTCAGTCTTCCTACAGTGGAGCAAGTCTTTCTACATGCATCCTGATTATTTTGTTGGGATAAATCCATTCTCCACACACTCCAGAATAAGACCTCTTGAAGAGAGTCATGGGATAAGGCAGTCATTAGATGTATGGGCCTAGTTGACCACAGCTCATGGGCCAATAAATCCTCAGAGTTCTGAGGACAATTTCATTTTATAATTTAGTAGAGAATCATATATTTTGTGGAGAGAATTTTGCCACCCCTTAGTGAATATTGTGTAGGATATTTGCCAAGATTGTCATCCAGCATCTGAAAGTAGAGGAAATGCATTAATTTCAGCAGCATTACTCATGATCTCTGGCTGTTCAAGGGATGTTAAATTTAACCCCTCTTTATCTTAAGCTAAAAATCTTTCAGCAAATGGTGGAAAAGCTAAAAGTTCAGTTTTTAGCTCTGGGAAACAAGCTTTTATGAAAAATCAAATCAAACCAAAGCAAACTGCCAAACTTTTGTAAAATTTTATGGAAAAAAAAATCAAATGCATCTACCTCCTCTTTTGAAGAGGTTTTTATTCTGTATGAGATTATATTTTGCAATGGATCAGGGGTTCCCACTTGTGGTTTTTCCTATTTCCCTCCATTATGATTGCTGTTTTGTTATGCCCAACACTCTGGAAAGTGAAGGTGACAAGAATTGCCTAATATCCTTGAAACTCAAACTATTAGTTCCTGCAAATTTATGAAAAGAGAGAAAAGGATGCTAATGACCAATTATTTTAGGTCATTTTGTTCTCCTGATATCATGTGTAAGACCAAGTCATATACAGTGAAAGTTCACAGTACTTCATTTAAAACACAGGTTATATAGAACATAAACCTCACCTTAAATCTAATTTGTCAAAACCTATTAAAAATAATGCAATTTGATTAATTAGTCAAACTGAGGTCTGAAAGAAGAAATGTGTTTTTGCACTTAAACTTGACTGTCAAAATAGTCCCAGTGAATCCTAACAGAGGGGTTTATGATCTGGGGTCAAAATAACTTGAAGCTCTGGTAACAAAGTACTAACATTGTTGTTAATTTAACATTTTAAAGTTCTCTGTGATTTCTCTGTTTTGGTGGGGGTTCTTTTGTTTGGTTGGTTTTGGGGTTTTTTTGGTTTGATTTTGTTGTTTTTTTTTTCTCTAGAAATGAGACAGCCAAGTAATATCTATTGAAACCTAATATTTTCAGTTCACACCTCAACACTGAATTTTTTACCACAGCCCTGGACAGTTAATTTTGGTGACTAAAGTATGCAAAAATCCATTTCTCTGCCTTTTGATTAAAAAGGCTGGCAATACAGTACAGACATTAATATCTTTACTTCTACCATTAAATCCCTTACTGGGTTTAGACCCCTTACTAGAAGGTGAGCCTAGAAAAAACACAAGTTTTCATGGAAGCAGATGTGGGAAGGAATCTATTATAAATTGCAATGTAGCTACTGAGGACTCATCAGAGACAGATTTTTCTATGTTATTTCTAAGCATGAGTCTCTATTTTGCCTTTAAGAGGCATTTGCATTACAGGATGTTTCCACAAAATGATTTGGCACTTCAATTCATTATTTATCCTTCTAAAATGAAGCTGACCTAAAATCTCCATGCTGCAGAGCGTTGCTGTAGGAATGTTAATATTAATGCTGGTTTTTTTTAACTCCCACACTGATGGGTTTAGGTAATAGGGCTAATTGAAAATTCTTAAAAACATTATGCTTGCTTTTATCTTCTGAATTTTTCGTCACAGCAGTCACTTTAAACCATGCAGCATTAGATGCTTCTACCTGAGGTTTTATTTTGGCCTGTGTGTTGTTTTAGATGTGAGACTGTAGCTAAATTTTAGCACCACTAAAAAGAGTAGCTCTCCTCTAGAAGTGAAATGGTATCTTCAAAGAGAGGGAGCAAAAGAAACATATACCCATTTTAAGCCCTCTGTTGTCAGTACATCTGAGAAGAGGCTTCAATTTCTGAATTCTGCTTATTCCTTATGATGAACTGGTGGTTTCATGAAAGAAAGCTTCTGTTGAATGTTGTGCATGCTCTTGAATTCCAGTAGATATCAGTAGAACTGAAGTGCAAGATTAAATTCTAGCATATGCTTTCCTTAAAGGAGCTGACAAAGTCAAATCAAAATAATGTTACCAACTTCTTTTTGGCTTAATTTTTCTGCTTGTTTAGTAAGGTAAATCTGCTCACTGAGTACTAGATTTGAATCAAAGGCAGAAACATCAGTTTCAGGTTGATGGTAAGGGGAAAGGATTTGGACCATCCCTTCTGATATCATCAAGCCATTCCATTATCTTAATTATGCAAGAATTTCAGAGCTTGTCCTTGGTTCATGAGTCAAGGTTTATCTACTGTGTCCTAAGGAAAGTGGTTCAATTGGAGCATTTTTAAATGCTTATTCATATCCCTAGTAATCCATGTAAATATTTTAAAATTAATTTGTCTTTTCCTGGCTACTCAATAGCATTGGATTAGTATTACTACAGTGGGGAAGTAACAGAGTCACACTTGTTGTTCAAAGTGTAGGTTCAAAGAAATTCTGCAAGAAATAACCTATCCCAAATAGACCAAACAATTCAGTTCTTATCTGTACAAAAGGATTGTGTGTTACTTCTCACATGCATGTAATGTAACTTCATCTTTCCATTCTCTATAATCTCAGCATTTCTTTCATATATAATTTTTTTCCCTCTTGTGGCCAGCTGTAGAAAAATGGAGACCAAGCTTAAACCTCTGAATCAAGAATCAATATAAACATTTGGGCTTTAGGTTTGGACCTGTGCTTTGGGACTGCCCTTCTCATTCTTTCTTTCCCCATCATCTATTTCCCTCTGGGTGGAATGATGCCCCAGGACTCAGAGGCACACATAAATCACCAGGGTAGTACATTCTTCACAGGACAGTGTGGGACTTATGCACTTCTTTCCCTGGAATGAAGTGATGTAGGGGCTGCAAAGTTATGAGTAAAGTGATGTAAGCACTGTGATGGCATGAGCACACAAAGGAAGCATCATTGCTCACTCTGCTTTTCTTTTAGAACCAGGAGAATGACAGTAGCGTAAAACCCTAAGCTGAGCCATCCTCTATTGTTTCACATCCAAGTTCACACAGATATTAATTCTTGCTACCCACTATCCATGTCTGTCTGTCAGAGAAACCCCAAAATTTTATGTACAGGATACAAATTTGTGCATTCTACAGTTTTCATTCCACATGACAGGAACACTACAATAGCCTTATGAAACATAATAACTTCTAGTTATCATATAATATGGCTCCAGGTGCATGTAAAACAGAGAATTATACAGACATTATGAAGCATCCATACCCATGGAGTGCAAAGAAAAATTATATCCCATTTTCATGCGAGGTTTAGATTTTTAATTCTTTCTTGGGATAAAGACATTAATATTTTGATAGTAAAAGGTCATTTTTCAGTAGCACTCACAGATTGCCAGTAAAAGATAATACTTCCCTAGTGGACAAGTTTTCTTACAATGTGTCTTCCACATGCTAATGAAAACCCCAGAAAGCAATGGCTGGTTCTGTAGTTTGCTAGATAAAGAAAAAAGGAGGAAAAAAAGACTTGGGAGAGTGCTTTGTGCTGAATAACGCATCTGATTTATTTCACTCCTTTTTCTGCTTGTGGAACATCTAAAAATCCATTTAAAATTAAGTTTTTTATGGATTTGTTTGTTAAATGCTCAGTAAGCTCTTACTTAATTTTTTTATTCTTATAGAAATGTCACAACATGATCCAATGGTGACCTAAGTACTACACTGTTGTTTTGTTTTCCTGATTGGACAACTTAGGTACTATGAGAAACATCTCTTAAAAACATATGATTTTATGAGTGTTATCACCAGTTCCAGAACTACAATTAGTGGTTACAGCACCTTAGGGCTCTTCTTTCTCCCCTGAGAAATGCCTTTTAAAGTTCCCAGCAGATACAGCTGTTTTTCATTGATATTGAGAGCTTGGAATCCTCACCCAGCAGTCCTTAGGGAGCTAATTTAATGAGAAATAATAGCAGAAATAATTGGGAATTTTCTAATGATGGAATTTCACTCCTTGGGAAATTCCACTTTATTGTAATGGGAACTTCCCACAGTAACACAACACTTTTGAAGAAATTAAGGGATTGGGAAGGGTTAGGTAAGAGCAAGACAGATAAAAGAGACTCACCCATACCCCAAGAGCCTGGTGATTTGGCTGCTCTGTGAGAAACGGGAAGGACACCTTAGGCTGAGTTTCTGCCTTGTTCAGTACAAAGCTTTAGCTCCTGCTGGGAATCCCAAATAATGGCTTTAAATCACCATAGATTGGCAGGGTGTGTCTTTCCTGTTGGATAAATCCTGCTTTGCATATTTAACTGCTTATTCAGCATATGATTTTCTTGAAACTCTGTAATCTGTATCCTGAAGGAATAGTGAAATATCCAGACAGATTTTGATTCTATATCTTCTTTAATTGTTCTTATTGGAGCTGGAGATCAAAAATTGCAGTGTTTTGAATAAGTCACTCTGGACGTCTCTGGACTACAGGGAATCACCCTCCCTTCCTCCTTCCCAAGTTAAAATTTAGTGTATATTATATAAATTAAATACATGTATTCAGAACAAGCTTTTTGATTAGGGAGTCTAAAAAAAAGAAGATTGAAGAACTTGAAGCAGCAGCACATGGCAGGTATTGAACTATTCATCCATTCCTCTTCTGTGAGAGATTACTCATTGTTCAGACTCCATAGAATATTAATTTTAAATCAATTTTGATTATGTACATCACTAAACCACTATTTGATATGAACAGTCACAGACAGCTACAGAGATAAGAAATAAATAATAGATAGGGAAAGCAAATAATTATAATAGTTAATAATAATAGTTAATAGTAATAATAGCAGCAACAAAAATAACAGCACCTAAAACAGTAGCTGTAGATGAAAATATTTCATTAGAGTTCAGTCCTACAGTATTTTGATGGAAGATAAAGCCAGGATGGCTGGGGGTTAATACTGAACAAAGAGGGTACTATTATTTAGAATGTGGGATTTTACACATTTATAGATTTGCCATGCGGATATTTATGATGATGGCTATTTACAATTATATTGAGCCACTCTAAAGCTTTTAGTTTTGATTACTTAATGTGAAAGGAGAGGGATTCTCTGAAAGGAGATTCAGATTCTTTCAAATAGCTCTAAGTTGGGTTTCATACTGCTGCTTCTGTTTGAAATCATGGCCTGTACAAGACATCAGCAGCTCTGCTGTTGAGTTCAGTGTCCAGCACTTGTCTAACATTCATGGTGCTATTGAGTGCACTTACCAAAGGCAAAGGGCGTAAGACTTTTCATAAGGGAAAATTAGAGGTCCCTTCACAGACTCATCACTTCCTTCCTTGTACCATTTCCCTGTCCCACTGAGACCACTCATTTGCCATTGCCTTTTTATCAGCTTTCCAAAAGCCCAGCAGTGACCTTGTAGTCTCAGACCCCTGTATTAGAAAACCTTGTCATCCTGACACAACTGATTGTTTTGTTTGTTTGTTGTGTTTGCTATTCCAAAATAATGTCACTTAACTGTAAAACAAAACAAAACTCTCCTACAACCACAGTCGTGAGGATTATGTTGTAGAATGGTTTGTGCTGGAAAGTACCTTTAAGGATTACCTAGTCCAACCCCACTGCCATGGGCAAGGACATCTTTCACAACTGCTTTCTGTGATATGTTACACTCTAAAATGATATGTTTCCCTCTGGTGCCCTATGGCACCTCTTTGTCTAGAGAACAATTGGTGCTGGAATACAATGCTATTAAGCAGAAGGATTTGGAGGTTGATTCTGTAATGTTTTACACCATGTGTATTCAGCTGTCTGCGTGATAAATGGGTGAAAAGTGCCTTTGTTCTAAGTTGGTAACATGGTGGGGCCACTGTTCAGAGCCCTAAAGTGACAGCAGCAGCAAGAGAGCCAAGGGTGGCTGCCTTCTGACCCACATAAACCAAGATAACATCAACAAATATGACAATAGAAACAAAGTCAGGCAATCACTGGGGTTCTTTATCTCTTCCTCTAACGTAGAGTATATCTTCAGGTAGATAAAACAATTGTCATCCAAAAATAGAGCTGAAAGGGATGAAAACGTAAGTTCCTCCATTCTTGCTGGAATAAAAAACCTTACAAGGTAGAATCTCACCCACCAAAAGCTACTTTCCCTTGCTATCCTCCTCCTCTCCATCACTCAGCAGAGGATCTACAGCACTGCATTTTGGTTTCAGTAAAAGGATTGTAATTTGAAAAAGAATATTCCAAAAAGAAATCACTACTACTGCTACTGCTTCTTTCAGGTCAAGATGATATAACTCTGCAACAGAAATGCAAATTTAATTTTAAGTTTCAAGTCAAATGGAAAACATTTTAAATTCCAGGATGAAATTGGATTTTCAATTATGAATTACTTAATGTTTTCTGAATCCTCTTTTCTTTACATTTCCTTCCTTTAAAATTTTGTAAGGTTTAGTAAGAAAAATATTTCTTATGATTATGTTAAAAATAATAACATGAAATAGAATTCCAATATTTCAGGATACATTTAAACTTTTAAAAATCTTGAATATGAAATATTGTGTGGGTGCTTTAGAGTGTGTATTTTTTCTTTCTTCCTTCCCCTGACTGTAATAACTAGCTTAATACTATTGTAACTTCGCTGTTAATTCTTGGTTTCCTCCACAGACACCCCCCTTTGAAAATTCTCACTCATCAGAGAATCCAAAACCAGAGTTCAGGAGTTTTACTTAACAGCCCCAGGATTTAATTTTTGTTCTCAAGTCAAGAAGCTCTGAGGCATCTGCTTAAATTTAAACAGTTAACCCTTGTGTCCCTATTGACTTCAGTGGGAATAGTGGCCATCTGAAAGGTAATATGAATAAGTGCTTTTGTTGGTTCAGGACACTGCTGCCATTCTCGCTGGAGCTCAGCAGTGAATGTATGCAACAGAAAATATGTGTGGCACTTGAACCAGAGGGGGGTTTAAAACACTGCACAGCCAGACCCAAATGCTGTGAAAATAATTCACAATGCTGTATTTTTGATGCCTTCCTCTTGAAGTCAGATAAGTGTTGCAGGGTGGGAAAGGTTACACAGCTGCACGCAGGCACATGCCAAGAGCTCTTATCTTCTTGTTACCTTACCACACACTGAGCTGATGGGCTTATAAAATTAAGGATTAGTTTAACAGCACCTTTGAAGAGAAGTGTTATGGGTGGTGTAAAGAGTTGCTGGTTAAAAAAAAGCCATGTCTAGTGGAGTTTAAGACAAATCAAATGCTGAAAAAGGTCAGGAGATCTTCAGAGTCCATACAGGGGTTTATTTCTAAAGAGCAGTGATAGCACCACTGCCATGAAGGGATCACCAGCTCAGACTACACTGCTGCAGCTCAGTAGGAGCAGACTACTTTTCAAGCTGCCTGTGGCCTTAAGAGAAGAGCACAATAATTAACTCGTCCTGCACAAGTATGAATCAGTTTTTTCACTGTAGGTAGTTCTCACAAAATCAACAGTTCAGCCAGCATACCTCCCTGCCCACATTCCCATCTCTAGAGAACATGGGTCAAAACAGGATGGCTCAGAGGAATGTAGCATTAAACTCTCTATGTTGGGGTTGACCAGAGGTTTGTACAGCTTCATAAACCACTGTAAATCTGTCAGTAGCAGAAGATTACAGAAAAAAATAATGATTTAACAACTATGCTTATATGATGAGATCAGGAAGCTGACTTGGCTGACATCACTTAGTTTGCAATTGAAACTGTTTCTTGGGCCAGCTGGATAAAGGAATGAGGCTGGAATTACATGCCCAGGGCAGGAGGAAGTGCAGCACTTATATCATCTTGAGCTGCTATGAAACTGCACTCTAAGAATGAGGGCAAGTACAGCACTCTCTCAAAGTCACACTGCTCATCTTCAGCTAATCAGTAATGTAGAGATCCTCTGAGGCAAAGGTTGGGTTTGGAGTGTGTGGACTCAGTAATGAGTCCATCCTCTATGAATTTGATTAGAATCATAGATTTGTAGAAAGGCTTGGGTCGCAAGGGACCTTAAAGGTCATATGGATCCATGGGCAGGGACACTTTCCACTAAAGCAGGTGGTCCAAAGCCCACTCCAACCTGGCCTTGAACATCTCCAGGGATGAGGCATCCACAGCTTCTCTGACCAGCCAGTTCCAGTGCCTCACTACCCTCACAGTGGAGAATTTCTTCATTATTTCCAATTTAAATTTATAGTCTTTCCTTTCAAAGCCATTACCTCTTGTCCTAATCTCTCTTTCAACCTGTTTGTACATCTGGCACCCCCAGAATTGTACAGCAGTTGGTTCTACAGCCTAAGTGTTCCTAAACAAAGTATGTTGTTTTGAATAGGAAAAAGGATGTAAATCCTTGCTCCTCCACAGTCACGTAATGCAATCAGAACTGAACCTCAGATCTGGTCACTGAGCTGTTATAAAAGCAAACAAAAAAATAAAATATTTGAAACAAAACTGAAAACTTCTTATGTAAACCTGTCTTTTATCCTCAGTCTCTCATTTTATCATGTGGAGCTGTAATTCAAGTTTTTTAAAATTCATCACTTCCAGCACCCCTTCCCCTTCCCTTCTCCCCCCCAGAAATAATCACTAAAGAATAGCAAGATAGAAATTATTTCAGGATTTTTCTCAATGCCAAAAGAAGTTAAGAGTATTATGCTTTAAACTACAATACAAGAAAATTTTGGAATGGGACTGTTCATTCCATTCTTAGTTTAACAGATAGAAAATACGAAGGCTGTGCCACTCTGCTTGCCCTTTAGCAGCAGAAGAAAAATTACATATTTGTACACCTCAAAAGTATGTCCTGACCCTACATTTAATAAGCTCTCTTCCTTGTATCCACAAAGAACACATAGGAGGATTTTTATTCATAGAACAAAGAAATCATAACCAAATATGCTGTCCCAAGAATCAAAATCAGTCTCATCACATATGCCAAAGATCCCCTCTTACGAAAATTTTTGAATTACTGATAAGACTAAGGAGGGAAAAGTTAATTTTTCAAGAAATCACAAGCTCAATGCTCTCATTGAAAAATCTGGATTGTTGCTATATTTGCTGCAGAGATTTGACAAAAGAAAATAAAAGGTATTTCTAAGGCAAATGGTAATCATAATCTTTTTGTATCTATGAAATATAAACATTTTAAAGTCTCTGCACTGGAATTTTATCATCTCAGTTACTCAGCTGCAGTTACTGTAAAAACAAGGATAAGCTTTGCATTATTAACTAATGTGCTCTTTTCCAGACTAAAACAAAACTGTTTCTTTTGGCATATTGTCACTTTGGTTAATCTCAAACAAGGGGAAATCCTGAAAATAGTCTTACTGTTCTAATAGACCTGGTTTTGATTTAAGTTCAGGATTCTCATCTCTCTGTTCCTCTTCATCACTCTCCTCATCCTGTTCCAAGTCAAAGCTCCCCTGTACACAGGTGTTTGTTTTCTGCCCTTTGGTTGTTTCTCACTGTTACAAGCAGCAAAGCTGTCACAATCTAATGGGGGCTGGGGGTCTCACTGTCATTTCTAGAGGACCTCAGTTAGTTCACATGATGTCTGTGAAATTTTGGAGTCAGTTAGGCCAACACAAGAGCAGACATGTGCTACAGGCTTCATTATGGTGTCGGGAATAGAACAGCGAGTAACAAACACCATTTAATGACAGCTACCAGTGCAGAGAGTCACAGAAGGTTAAGAGTGTTTCTGAAAATAAATACAATATATTCACACTTGGATTACTAAAATTAAATATCCAAAGCTTTCTATAAGTTCCTTAATAAAGGACTGTTCTTGAAGTTGGCAAGCTGCTATGCTTGCCAAGAAGTCAAAAGGTCTTCTGGAAGGTCAGAATTAGTCTAGTGAAGTCACTTCTGGTATTTGGGATCTTTTTCTTCCTCCATCTCTTTTCAGTTGCCTTGTATTGGTTTCCTTCCAATTTTTACAAAAATTTGCCCTGTTTTCTTGATCCTCTTCTTTTTGGATATCCCTTCAAACCTTTCCAGGTATAGCCCTATGATCGGGATGTTAAAATATCTGAATTGTCAAAGTACAGGTGAAAAGATTTCTGTGGCTAAAAGAATGAACCAGTCAAAAGTAGCCATGGATATTTTTTTTGGTCAAAATTTGAGAACAAGGTCAACTTCCATTTAAGTTCAAAACCAATTAAACTAAAGAGAAGATAGGAAGCTGCTGTTTTCCAAACATGTCTGTGTGCCTTTATAGCCTATGACCCTTGGCCACTTTAATGAGGCTTGGGTCAGGTCTGTAATACAAAATTTTGCTGGAGCAGCTCTGTTGATGAGGAGGGTGGTAAAGTGTGATGTGTGATTGACAGAGCAGTGCTGGTGAAATCGCTGGTGTAAGCACAGTCATATCGGCAAAACTGCGCTTTTGCTGAGCCTTCCTTTTATTCTGAGGAGTGTGGGGGGAGGGAGAAGAACAGCAGTGAGATTAAATGATTCCAAGCAAAGCACAACTTTATTCATATAAAATGCTTCTGTATTAGGAAGGCTTTGCTGCTAAAATGTATCAGTGATTAGAATCGGCCAGTCAGTTGTAGCATGTCACACTGGCACCCCGAATATTTATATTGGTGCCAGGGTAGGATAAGTAGCTGTCATACAAAGAGACTGCATTTACAAAGGGGTCTCTGATACCCCTTTTCTAAGTGAAAGTATAGCTAACAGAAAAGAAAAGATCACATTGTTACTGAAGAGGCATCCCAGATTCTAACCTGGAAATGAAGCACCCCCTCATTTGGCACCCAGCGATCACAGAAGTCTGTGATCACTGAAGAGTCTTTAAAAAGCTGAAAAGTAATAGAAGTAGAAGACAATCCTAATATGTTCTTGATTGATACGTATAAACCTTCTTAAAGAAATGATGCAATCAGATTGTTTTAATCTGGGCACCAAGTACCCAAAGAAAAGTAGTGGCTCATTTAGAACCGTCAGCTCTATTGGGTAATTACTTTAATTAGATAGTTTTTGAAAACTGCACATTAGCTACATGACAGATCAGAGTTGTTTTGGTCTACTGAGTAATTATTTAATTAGGCCACATTTTAAAACTGTTTATCTCTCATATAATGGTTGGAACCAACTCCTTCTGGTTTATTTTGTAATTATTTAATGAGGCTAAAGGTATCCATTGCAAAAAAATCCTATCCAAGCATAGTGCTACTCCGTGCTGCAGGGGAAATGGAATAAAAAAAATTTCTAAGGTGTTTTAATAAGAGCATATTACATGCAGGTAGCCAGTGTCTTTCATGGGTAACGTTAACAAGAACTGAAGCAAGGACAGAAAAGCTACAGCCTTTGTGCAGAAGGGGCAATGCAAAAGTCTAACACTTAATAAGAGGAAAAACATTAGCCACTTTCGTTAGACCAGCTATGCAAAGGTAAAAGTGGAAAGCAGCCAAGAGTCACCTTTTTTAGTCTAGCCAAGGGAAAATGAATCAGGGATACAAGATATTCTGGCAAGGTAAAAATGAATCAGAGTTCTTAATTAAGCAGAGATAAAAGATCAAAGCAGAAGCACGGTCTAAGGAAACTTTGTTTCTTTGTAAAAAATCAGCCTGGATTAGCAGGGAATGATGATCCAACATAATTTTTTACTAGGGAGATCTACATACAAGATATGAAGCACTGTCAGCACTGAAGTCAGTGCCACAACTTCTAGTCCTTTGAATGAGAGAAAACCTGAATGTGTGCCACTTCAAAAATTAATCATATTTTTCAAGGAGCCTTCTAGCTATGGAAAATACTATTCCAAAGCATGCTTAAAATATTTTTTAAAAACTATTTTGGTGGTAAATGCATAGATGAATGTGTATTTTGCTAATATATTTAATCATGTTATTCTTAAAAATACATTAGAATAGTATGGAAAGAGAGGTGCAAAACCTGAGTCTTAGCGAATATTTGTACACAGAGGAGACTTTTATAACATTCTTGCCCACCAACCACACATATGTGATTAAATTTATGACTGCTGGATTTCATGGGGTGATGGTGTTTTTAAAGAAACCATCCAAAAGACAGAAGGGATATAGAAACTGTGGAGATGGAGGAAATACAAGACAGCGGCAGCATTTACTCACTGCATCCCATTGTGAGGAATGATATTGTTCAGATGACATTGCATGATTTTTTGCAGGTAGATAAGGGAGAAAAATTTTAGGCAGAACAATGTCAAAGTAAAAGGAATGGAACGGCGATAGCGATCGTGTTGCTGTAGCTGTTATGTCCAACCTTGCTTTACTGAAATAGCAATAGCATTTCCAATCAAAATATGAGACTTATTTCTGTAGCTGCAATGTGTGAGACCTTTGCCCTTAATCCACCAAGAATTATGGCAATTTAGCAAATTGCTACCCATCAGCAGAGCTTCAGGAACTGTCTGTGTGCACACTGTGAGTGGTGTCTGGCAGGAGGTCTGAATCTCTTCAAGGGAGACTTACTTTATGCTGCATTATCTCAAAGCCAGAAGAGATTTTGAACATTCATAGCAGTTCCATGCTTCCTTAGCAGTGCCATGGGTCTGAGCCAGTCAGCTCCTGAATTACTTGGGAAAACTTACTTGGCTTCTGAAGATGAGTGAGTCACAGAGCTCAGGGGCAGAAGGCTTTTAAATCCACAAAGCATCAGGAACTTATCATACTCGAACTCCCATAAACTATTTTCATCCGGTTGGTCTGTATGGGGACCAAAGTTTATTGTTTGTCAATATCTTACACAGTTGAAGCCTCAAGGAAAAGAAAAATAAAAAGAAAGAGGCAAAAAAGGAAGAAATAGGCAAAAACTCATGATGCCCAAACTGCTGCTAATCTGGATTTATGTGGAATCTGAGTCATCCATATTAATTCTATCTACTCCACTCCTCGGCACAATGGCTATTTAAAAGGATATAGTTAACAGTTTCAAAAATTCCCCAGACTTCAGTTCCTGAAAGGGTAATGTTTCTGGACAGAAGTCAAAAAATTGCCTTTCTTGGCTTCATCTCAGGAGGTCCTTCAGACATTCTTTCTACTATATTCTCTGATTCTTTCCAGACTATTGTCTCATGCCAGAATCCCCTCTGAGCTTTGTTGGAAAAAACTGTATGTACTTCACTCGACTTTATTTTTCCTTCTTTTGGTCTCTGGGTATTGGGGCAGATTTCTCTTTCCAAGGAAAAATCTGTCCAAGTGTCTAAGAGTAGGAAAGTTCAAGGAGTTTCACTGTTTCCCTCACATCATTCTTTGTGTCAAGGTGCAGAGGAAGTGAGGCAAAAATAGGGAGAGGAAAAAGGGCTGGATGGTGACCTTTAAGTTGAGCTTTTTAAGCAGTTGGTTCTTTAAAATCTTGAGAATCCCTGAGGTCTGTACCTTCTCAGAGGACCTCAGTCCACAGCTTTCTGGTCAAGTGTGTCCTGGCAGGACACTCATTCTACTTAAGGCATTTAGAAGTGATGCTGAATTGGCTGAACAGCAGGATAAAATAAAGGGCTCCAGAGACAGGACGAGTAACCTTGCACAGAATACATATTGTGCACCTTCCTACATTTTTTGTTGCTTAAAGAAACAAGTCACTTTGCCTTCCTTCTCAGTCAGTGGCTCAATACTAAAAGGAAGGGACAAAAGAGCCTGGGTAGGACTTGAGTCAACATAAGCTGAATCAAACTTAGGGCTCATTTTCCATGCTTTAGGCTGCTCCCTGTTCCTCGTGTCTCTGGTATAAATGAGAGTTAATCTCTGTGTGCCACAGGTAAATGCCATGGGCCGGGGGTGTTCTACCCCCTTCAAAACATTAAAGCAATATGTAGTTGATTAGAAGCTCAAATGTGTGTTTTGCTCCATCTGGAAAAAGAAATGGCTTGACATAATTTATTTTTAACTACATTTTAGCTACTTTTAACCTCTCTAATAAAAGACATTGATATGAACTTCATGGTATTTTACTTGGATTCAACCCATTTGAGAATTACACAAGTGCAAGTAATATGTTTGAAAATATGAAGTTGATTCTTTTAATACAAACAAATAACTCTGAGAGCCTCTGTTTATTTGTATGTAAAATTTGAGAAAGAAAGGAAAATGCTTTTTGGACAGTTCTTATGGCAGTCCATCATATGCCAAGTTTCAAATTTTGATGCCAAGTATATTTTTACAAGTCAGTTCTAAATCTTCAGTAAATATTTCTATTTCATTACTAACATAAACTGAGCTGCAGACCCAAAAGGATTCTGCAGGGAAGCTCATCAGTCTCTTCAGCCCTGACAGTGTCTGCCAGAGGGAAACCTTGGTTCCAGCACTGCCATGGTTCTCAATTGTGGCAAAACAGGACAATATGCACGAAAATAATCGTGGATTTATAGAGATCATGTCACATTCTGACAAAAATTGCCTAAATCAGTCTTCAGGAAACCCTCCAAAGCTCCTGTTTAGTGCTCTGAATTTTATTTCCAGCATAGCTGATTGCCAGATATTTGTGCATGAATTAAATTTTATTGCCTTATTATACTTGACTGATTTATGTAGAGGCATTTGTGTAACGATGAGCAAACCATTAGAAGGTTTTAAGGCTTTGGTTCACTGCAGGGAAAATTTCTGCTGTTTCAATCTTGCTATTGGTTTGGAGTTCCCAAGAATGGGCTTTCTCATCACATTTTCCCCAGTATTTCCTAGTAATAAACCTGGCTAAAGCAACACGCTTGTGCTCAGTCAAGATTTACAGAGGTTTCTCAGAAGTGCTGTGGTTGTCATTCTGGAGTAGTGGAATTTCCTTTGCTCGTAAAAGGAAATTTTAGGGCAATGACAGCTTGTTTCAATACATTTGTAATGCTGTTTTTCTCTCTGAGGGGTGCAGTGGAGAATTTTTCAAGCTAGGGAAGGAAAAAGGTTGATGGAAGAAGATGCCTCCTCTCTCTCCATGTTGGGTTTGTGTCCCAGGGGTTTACAGAGCAGTGGAAATGGCCAAAACCACTTTCCTTTGTGCTGGGAGGCTGGAAAATGGACAGAGACTGGACAATGGGCTGAGGAAGTCCAAGCCCAGGCAGGTGAAAGGGGACCTGCCAAGACATTCCATGGGATGGTGACTCCCCATGGAGGCCAGCTGGGGGCTGCAGAGGCTCCCTGGGGCTGCAGTCTGTGTCTGTCTGGGCTCCAGCCAGGAGCAGGACAGCCTCAGTGCTGGGCACTGGGGACAGGGACAGGGACAGGACAGGACAGGGGAGATGTCAGATATGTGGGCAGAGAGCACAGGGGAGCCTGGGGCTCCTGCACAGGGAATGACAGCCCTCAGGAGGCTGAAAGGGTGTCTTGGGCTATGGCTGTAGCCAGAGGAGCCTGGAGGGCTGGGCAGGAACAGGGAGGCTCATCAGTCCCTTCAGCCCTGGCAGTGTTTTCCAGAGGTAAACCCTGGTACCAGCACTGCCATGGCTGCAAAGCTGAAGAGTGAGCAGGTGCTGTGTAAGAGGTGTGCAGCTACAGCAAAACCTCAGGACAGATGCCCTAGAAGGTGGGCAGAGGCAGAGCTGCATCTCATCCCACGGGCTGGGACCTGCACATCACACAGTGGCTCCTCCTTGGGATGAGCTCGGTGTGCTGGACTGGCACCATGACCCCAAGAGCCAAGGTGGGAGCTGGGCACAAGCACAAGCCTTTGGGAAGCATCTGAAGGTGAAAAGGAAGGGCTTTTTTGGAGCATTAGTGTCTGTTGGTGTGGCATGTCTTTTCTGGATCACTTTCTTGGACTTCACTGCCTACTTTTCATCCAACTTCCATTTCAGGCACCAAGTAGGCGCTTTGGAACTCATCTTTCAGTCCTCTTTCCATAACAGAGCTCAAAAAAAGGCAGTGACAATACACAAAACCCACCAACCTGCTGGGAAGTGGTGCTCAATATGTGTTTCCGTGTGTTTGGCTATTTTGAGCACAAAACCAAACTTTTGTTTTGTGTTTTCTCAATTGTTGTCACTCATACAAAAGTGACAAAATAAAGGCTGACTGAAAGAAACCTCAGTCTCTGATTGAAGAATCTCTAATGTCAGAAAGTTATTATTTTGGGGCTCTGATGAAGAGGAGAAAAATGTTCTCTTTTCTCCTGTGATTGTGTCATGTCATTTAGGAAGCTTCTCCAAACATCTCTATTTTTTCTAAATGGGAAATTAAAGACAGAACAATACTTTTAAAAAGTTTTCCTCAATATCAGTGTTAACATATGTGTTCTCTAGAAAGTATGGTTAGTTTGGCTTTACTTCTGAAGAGCTGAAGATATCCGAAGTGGATTTGCTCAGGTTAACTCCAGAGCTGGAGCTGGGTGAGGGGACACTGTAGGTGACTGAAGTCCAAAACCAACTGCACAGAATTTGTGTTGTCTCTTGACTGCAAAATGCCCTGAGGGTTTCATGGACTTCGTCAATGCAAAACACAGACTTCTGTGGTACCCTTTTATGCAGTTCAGATTTGCCCTCAGTCTTAGTAAACCTCACAAACTCATATCACTCAGGGGATGGAAACCTTAGATTTAAAGTCTAGATATAAACAAAGAGATTATCTGGCCCTCCATCCTCCATTTAAAAATAATTACAGTTACTTCTGTTCTGTGTTAAAGATGTGATTCTGCCATAGAACACCAGATTCTTATAGATTTTAATTATTATGAACAATATTGGTCTGAATTCTCAAAAGTCTCATGTTATGTGTCCATCCATGAGAGGTAGTGGGGCTGCATAACATGCATATGTCACCCAGCATCTCTGGTAGTCAGAGCATTCAAATTGTGTTACTTTCTGCCAGTCCTCTAGGTTATTTGTCATATAAAATATAAAAAGAAAATGCCAATACTCAGTATCACACCATATTTTGTTTTCTACTCTAAATATCTTTCTTTCAGATGGCAGTTCAGATTAGAACATGCAAAAGGTTTGGTCTTGTATACTGGTGATTTGTTTTGTATTGAAATTTTCATTTTATTAGGCATGTAGCTTTATCTCCTGCTATCCAAAATTTAAGAAGAAAAATTCCAACCCTGAGATCCTGAGATCCTGGAGTTTAATGTTTCCTATTATTTTTGTTTTTTTTTCTCCCTGCACCTATGGCTTTCTATCAGTATGGAATGTTAAGATGAATACTTCATCTCACTCTTTGGTCTCAGAAGGAGCAGAGGGGTTCTGAACAGCTAACTATTCTCATAAATTCTCAAATTTAAAAATCCCACAGCACCCCCCTGCCCCATTAGTCTTGCCAAGGGTGTTGATTTTTGCACAGATTAATAAAGGATGTTGTGGTATTTGCTTTTGATACATGATATACAAAGAATCCGGTTGAGTATCTTGGTTTGGTTTTAAGATAGTCACATTTATTTCTTGTTTGGTTATCCATAATTTCAAAATAAAAGAAGTGCCTGAAGAAATTTCTGCAGTCTTGCCTTTCACAAAGGGGAAGTAAGGGCAAGAAGAAAGATACAGAATAAAAAAACCTTCTTTTTTCCCTGTGGCTCACACAGGTTTAGCTGAGGGCTTTAATTGTTCCTAAGCAATTAAGCTACAGTTTTATTGCCTGGGCCCAGACCTTAGGTTTAGTTTTCTCTTATCAGACATATACAATTTCAAATCCTAACTTGTAAGAATGGCCTTGTCTATATGCTTGTCTAACTTGTTTGACTGCCTCCAAAGCTGAGCTCTGTTGATGGGTTTTAGGTTCTTCAGTGTCCCTTAGGGCTCTGAAGATATGACCCAGTCCTTGGTGCTAAAATTTTTCCAAATGTGACTGAAAACTCCACCAAATGATCACTCTCTTTTAGAAAAGAAAAGCAGAAGGAATGTATATAAAAGCAAAGAATATTAATTCATAAATAGTGATGAATGTTTGTCAAAAGTTGATCATGGTCCAAAAATAGACACATCTGTTCTTTCATGTATGTGTAACATTTTCATCAGCTTCACATGTTTGGAAGCAATCAGGGTGCAGTCACTAACTTGGAAGCTTTTCTTTTCAGAATCTCATGTAAGTTCATCTATTAGTCTTTTCCTTACAAAATAAGAACATGCTTTAATCATAATTGTTTATAAAATTACTTCCCTCTAGGAAGCACACTCTTTAATGTTAACCTTAATAAAGCAATTACTGGATTGTTTGCAGTACAAATTAGACTTGAGTGTGAATTGTCCAAACTAGAGTAATTTTTTTTTTTTACTCTAGTCAAAGATATGGTATCCATGATGATGTCCTTATCATTCTCAACGCAGGTGTTCAACTTTTTGCAAAATAAATCTGCCCAAATATGTTAGAGTTACGTCTGCTAAAAGGAAGGCAAAATATGCTTAATGCTGTATAAAATTACTGGAGAATAATTTTCACGGAATAGTTCTGCTCATATACCTTGTATATTCTGAGAATTTAACTGAAGAAACTGGAAATCAGGCAGTACCACTGAATGTCCTGTTTGACCCCAGGCATATCATTTTGCCTAGTTACTCCTGGCTGGAAAATGAGAAATCGTGTGGATTTTTGTGCTTATTTTCATGTCACCTTTTTAAAGGTTTAAAGGGAGAGAATATCTCATTTCCCTTGAGATTTTATTCTGCTAATGCATCCTTCTCACTCTCAAAATCGACTTCTTGTTGTTTTGAAGAGAGTTGACTTTCCTTCCAGCCATTATTTCTTGCTATTCCTCAAATGACAGAGTCCATATTTTCATTATTAATATCTGTCATTCAAGTCACCTTTAAATCTTCTGTCTGATTAATTAATCAATCAGGTAGAGGTCTATAATACCTGAATTTTAAGGTATTTTGTCTATAACTTGAGGCTTTATTGTGTATCAGTCATATGTATCCAACATAAGCACAAAGAACCTTTATGTTTTTCAGGAATCAAACCACATCCAGGTTTTGCACTCACATTTAAAAATGGCTACTGAGAAATGGGCAGTGTGCCACCAAAAAAGGGTGCCACCAAAAATAGTGGCACTTAAGCCAAACCACTATAGGATAAAATTTTTCCCTTATGAATTCTTCTGAAATCACTGGAAGCCATCACTATGTACCTTGAAATGTGTTCTTTATTCGTATTGTTCACTTTTTATTTTCTGAATGAAAGCTTGGAGGTAATCTACTGTGTATACCAAATACAGATCTTTTCATGATAAAAGATTTTTTGTATTTGCTGGTTATCTAATTATTTGTTCATCTCTTAGATGGTTTAGCAGGTATTTTCATGCTCTGTTTTTGCCCCTTTGGTAGAAACAATTTCAAGAGGAAACCTCCTTGGCAATTGGGAAATGCATACTTGGGAACAACATGGTATNATACACATATTTTTTCCCAAGCAGATTTAAACTTTCTTTCTTCATTGTTATTGATGATATTGAAGCCACAAAGAAACTACATTTTCTTCAACAACCAACGACTGTTGAAATTGGACTGAACATTGCCTAGTAGGAGTGGTGTAACCTAATAGGAGTGACATTTCTCCTATCAGTGCAAGGAGATCAGTCGTGCTTGGAGTTTTCTTGCACAGTGTCTTGCAGAGAGCTCACTGGGCTCATTTTGCACAGAGGGACAGAATTCTTGTCAAAGGCATCCCTTAGACAGGTCTGTTTGTCACTCAGGCACCGTGAACCTGGTACATGTTGGGACAGTGGTTACACCAGAGCCTGCAGGATGAACTGGAGGCCATCTGGAGGTCTGGGTGAAGTTTCACTGTGTATCTGAAAATCTGGATTTGTCCTTTAAAGACTCTGAAGATCTCAGAACGGTTGCTCGGCTAGAGTCAATCGGATCCTTAGAAAGAAAATGGAGTAAATTTGTCATCAATTGATGCCAGATTTGATGCTGTGAATTCCAAGCAGTCATATCAGTTTTCTCAAGACAAGTATCTACTTTTCATTCCCCTCGTGCCTACTGATTTGATGAGTTATTCTGCATGTCTGTGTGTGCACTTTGAAGTCTTTTTAAATATCACTAAATAACATCATGTATTAAAGACAGGACTATGGGCAGATCCTGAAGTATGCAACCTAACAGATTTTGTCTGACTACCATGCACTTTCTCTGACTTATATGGAATATTTGAATTGCTATTTATTTTCTAAATAATACAATTTTTAAATTTTTTTTTTTATTTAATCTTCCCTTTTAAACCTCTATCCATGGTATTTCTTTACCCTTGAGTTTCCTTGGTATATTTGCTTTCAGGGTGCAGTTTATTTTCCCAGAACAGCGAAGATTCAGACTTCTGTCAGACTTTCACTTCGCCCACCTGTAATAGGGGATTTTCATTCACTACTTTCAGTGTTTAATAGCTATGGAGAAAATCATACCTCCTGTTGAGATGCTGTCCATCTGCTTCTTAGGTATTGTGACTAATGGGACTGAAAAGTGATGCTCATCATATAACAGCACTTTGAATGGACATCAAGAGCCCTGCAATGTGAGCAGACACAAACTTTGAACAAAAAAGACAGGTCTTTCAGCATGGACTGTTGGTTTTCCTAAATGTTCAATATCAATCTTTTTTCTCCTAGTTCTGTTTTCCTGCTGAATTGCCACGTACTAATCAGAGTGAGTAAGAGTGTCAGAGCTGCTAGGAGACTGTAGGTCACATCAGGGTCTTCTAGCTTAAAGCAGGGTGCTCAGGAGCTCTAATTCTACTTTCTTCTATTCTCATAGTGGAAAATATAGGTTATAAGGATGTTGATCTCTTAGTATTTTGCCAAGACATTATTTAATTAAAAATTTATAGTAATAAAATTCCACTTTTTACTGGTTCAAATTTGTCTGTTTTCATTGACTTGAGCAGTTCCATTGACAACAGTGAAAATGCATTCTAACAGCAAATTTTTATTGAAGGTTTTTACACCATATGTGGGTTTCAGTTCAATGAAAAATATGCAGGAGAGGAAAACACTTGATATCCTGTGGTAACTCAGTTTATTGAATGATAATTTCTGTGCTCTTTAGCAATATGTGTTGTGTCACCCTTCCCAGTGTTTGTGCAGTCATCTAGAAGAGTAAAAATGCAGCTTTCTTCCTCCCAGGGCAGCATCATTGGTATGCTGGAGTTGACAGCTCAGCTGCAGATTGTGCTCGGGACAATGTCACTAAACACATTAAGCATCTACCCTTTTCATTAACGGGTTTAAAACAACCTGGAAGCACTGTTGACAAAGCTTATTGCAAATATGTTCCAGAGATGAGAGCAGGCATTGTACTGCTGGAAGTGAGCAGAGCATTGGATCTCTCTAACTATATTACCTGCCTCTACTACTGTTCTGTTCAAACACTCATAGACTTTCACATTATTTACCCTCAAAAAGCTCAGTAGTGGCAGCTGTGCCTTTATCTCTGGTTTACATTGGAGGAAGTTAGAATATAGCCAAACAACTTGCCTAAAGTCATACAGGAAGTATATAGTGAATAGAGAAGTTAAATGTTAGATTAGTTCACTGTTTGTTAGACCTTTCTTCCTCATTAAATAACTCCTGATTTTGTAGATGAAAATGAAGGAGTTATTTACTGTGAAATGTAGTGTAGAACACAAATTCTGATGCTTTTACATGACTAATCATAACCTAGTAAATGTATCTGAGCAATTGCTTAATGCAAGCTGGAATTCAGCAGGAATTATAGCAGGATTTTTCTTGGAAATGCAGGTAGGCTGCATAAAAATTGAAATTATTTGTGTGTAAATGATTTCCAGCAACATTGCCCACAACTGGCTTGGTGTGGAGCAGCAAACCCACTACCAATGAGTAGATTTGAAATGAGAGGTTAATAGAAAGCCTTTGCTCTTGGTTCACATTGTGCCACCACAGAAGTGTAGTCACTGGGTCTAGTATGTGAAGAACTAAGAGGTGTGATGTGGATGGTGGAAAACATTTTGGTATTTACAATTTGTTATTGCATACCAGAGCAGCTGTGAGATAGTGAGATTAAGAGTTACCACTTGCCAGATAACATCATACCAAGCATCTTTATTGGGGTTGCACATCTTAATGCTTATCTCAGAACCATCCAGGGAGCTATCCAGATGACTTGTTTCACAAAATTTCCTCTTCCCTACATTCAGAGTGATTCAGAGACAGAAAAGGGGGGGAGTCTCTGGTTATAGACTTGCCATAAGGCATCCTAATGAAAGATTAGTGACACAGGCTGGATGAGACTAGAATAATTTTATATAATCATATACAAAGAATCTTGTGCCATCCTATAGAACAAAACACTCCAAGTTGCTTTGAAAAGCCATGTGATTTCCATTAGATCCAGCCATCTGATTCTTCTCAGGTTGCTATTAATGGCCCCATCTATCACAATCTAATGTGATATACAGTTAATCATCATTTCAGTTTATTTCGGTGAGCAGGGAGTTTGTTATGGTGGAGTGGTGCTGGAGGGTGCACTAGATGGCATTCTTGATAACTGTGCATTCCTCTATACTCTTACTGATGCTCAAATACGGTTTAGGGATTCCTGGAATAATTTCAGCAAGTATGCTAAATTCCCCATCTGTGGCAGATGCTTAAATGCTACACATATAGTTCTGGCTGTATGTCACTTTCCTGGATACAGACGAGTGGATAGCTGCTGTTTAGGCTTTGACAGCTCGTTAACTAGTCGTCGTGGGATTGCTGGGTTACCTGCTCAGAATCAGGAGACTCTGCAGTGCAAATCAGGCTGCCTCCACTGACTTCAAAGGGAGCAGGCTTCTTTATGTTAGCTTTGGATCTGCCCCACTGCCTTTAAAACTTGTACCCCTTGAAAGATCTCCTGTGCAGAAGCCTGGGGGACACAATTATGATGACCTTCTTCATGATCTTATTGTAACATTCATCCTCTTTTCCCTTGTAATACTTGGCACCAACAAGTTGCATTTAATATTAGATAAAAACTAGCTTGAGGCAAACCCATTTCTGTTTACGTTTTAAACTGCAGAGCATTCTTTGGGGATCTGTAAAAATAAAAGCCAGCAGGCCTGATGTCCATCTTTTCAAGGCCCTTATCTGCACCATATAAATTAGCATAATCAGTATTTAGAGTTCTTGAAGAAGATAAATCTATTGTATTTACATTTTTGCTAGTAATCCAGCAAACTTCATACAAGATTTGTTATCAATAAATATTTATGAATTCAAGATAATGTTTCTATCTGACACATATGTAGCAGTGGGGGGATTTTATGCTGCATTAATGTAAAAGAATGAAGTGCGATCAAAATGTCTGTGTTAGTTTGATTCAAAATGAATAAGAAGGAAGTAATCTGTCAGTCAAGAATTATTACTCGCTAGAGGGATATTTATCAATCATTCTAACTAAAAAAAAAACAAAGGGCAGACTCAACCTAAATATACATCATTACTCTGGCTTTCGAGGTTTCAGATATGATTTCCTGGTCAGTGGCAGTTTTTTTAAATAAACCACTACAAGGCACAAGCAAAAGAGGCTGTTGATGAAAGCAGCTTCTTGTGTCTGTTCTTTATAGTCATCAGACTATGATCATCAAGCATGATCTGAAGTCTTGAATCACTGAGTTGAAAGAGATCTTAAACCTTCATCTAGCGCACATGCATGCTCTAAAACAGGATGTAGTGTTTTCAATCTGATATAATTTCTGACCAGCATTTGGTCATCACTGTTTGCATAGCATTTTGAACATATGTTAAAACTAACAAAATAAACAATCTAATCCAGTGAGATATGCAAATATTAAATGTGTTGAACATTAACTTGAACATTCAGCTGAGCAAAGTGGGAAAGGAATGCAGAATGTTGCAGTAGTGTTTGTTTTTCATTAAAGGAGTTTCTTTATATGCCATAAAGCTATTTTGGTGTTAATATACTGTGCACAATCCTTTACATTTATGTTCCTCCTAAATTTACCAAGTATGTTACTTGATTATCCCTGTTATTAATTTTTTAATTTACACCTATTTAAATGCACTCTTAAAGTGAGTTCAGTCACACCGTCGTGTGTAACTAGTTCAGCCTAGCAGCATTGTGAGCACTGAAAATTAGCCACAAATTGACAAATAATGTCACCTGGAGTTCTATTTGTGTAACTGTTAAGTCTAAAATCCACAGGCAAAAGGAAGTACAGAGAAAGATTTAGCTCTGTGTATTAAGACAAAAAATGACAGAGTAAGTTGGAGGGGAAAAACCACAAAAACTTAGACAAAATTTCCCAGATTGTTTTAGTGTCATCTTATACTGAGTGATCTGTTTTAACAGAAAATGGTTTATCCATCAAATTTACCTGTTTTCTAAATACATACAAATATGCTCTGAATGTTCTAGTGTGTGCAGCATTTGAAATTACTCATCCAATGACACACTTCAGTCAAAGGTTGACGGTGAGTTGTTCACATGTGCCTGTGGGCATCCTGTCTGTGTGCCATGCTCTGCACAAGCCCGTTGCAGCAATAAGGAGCAGCTCCAAATATAAAAAGATTGAGTTTTTGTTCTGAGTTTTTCACTCTATGTGTTTTGTTCTACACGCCTAAGGCTTTGGTCATCTCTTTCATATGTGACACTGTTTCTATTTCCTTGTTGGATAAATTCCCATGCCAACATCAGCTCCCAAGACAAGCTCATGGACTGGTGCAGCACAAACACTTGCACATACACAGTTCATGAGTCAACCCTTATTGACATGCTAAGCAAACAAATATTGGCAGAAAGCTAAAAGCAATAGCAAGTACTATCAAACTGAATTTACTGGTTTTGTTCTGAATAAACAAGCATTTTGTCATGGTCTTTTCTAGTATCAATGTAATCTATTTAAAACTCCTTTCTGTGGTACCTTTTTCAAAACAAAAAGTCTGTAGATGTACAGTTACTTCATCCTCTAAGAGATCACACAGGCATTATAATAACCTAAAGGTGAATGTCAGGCTATTAACAAACCCCTAACTAGGTGATCTTTAACTGATCTGAGGTTTCAGATCGAGATTTCACCCAGCTCTGTATAGTGTGTAGCTGCAAGGAGTTGAGCCACATGTAATAGCCTCATGTAATTTTTAAAGAACAATTATAAGAATTCTTTGTTAGAATGCAACATTCCCTGTAAAAGAGGGGGATCTGCCTCGTGCTGCCAAGAAATTTCTGCATGATTCTTTTATTAAATAAAATAAAAAGGTACAAGTGTACATATATGTTTACATGCAAACAGAGGCATATATACATGTAAGTGTGTATATGTATGTTTGCAAAGATACCTATCTATACATATATGCATCTCTTTATGTACCTAAATATATAAATTTACAAACATGCACACTTTTGGCATTTTTATGCATTATACAACTTTATATCCATAGGGAAGAAATCAATCCAGCTGTGGTTTGAATACAAGGGATTTTGAAATTTTTTTTAAAGCTATAATGTGAAGATAATTTTGATTAGAAGTACAAAAAAAGGTCAATTTTGGATTATTTTCTGTGCCAGGAAATGCTAATATGTAATTAAGTTATGCTTTTAGTGTCTCTTTAAAATAAAATCTCATTGGAACAGGAAAAGGTTCAAATAAATGTACTTTATTCAGGCTCTCAGTGAAAATAATGGTTTTCACAGTTCATTTGCTGCTGGTTTACTTTATACAGCTGTGCATGGGAAACAGGTCTGCAGGTCATTATACAATCTTGATGCTTGTAGCTGAATCATCTGAAGAGATTGATTGAAAACATACTTCACCTTTGATGTGGTTTTTTCTCCCCATGAGTTTGACTTCGTATTTAGTTCATTATGGTATTCCTGGAATGCTGAGTCTTTTTGACATTCATACATCCATGAGGGCAGCAAAAGGTCTAGCTTGCACTAATAGATGCGAATTATATCTAACATCCTATACTTAAATAAATCTCAAACTACTGTCTTAAATTGATAAAGTGAAGAAATATAAATAGAAAGCAACTTTGGATCATATTGACATGAAAAATACCACAGCACAAAGATTTAGGTGTTGATTTTTGACCTCAACTTTGCATTATATTCTGTTCCTGGATGAAGTCAAAAGCTTAATGTTAGGCTTTATTGTATTCATTAGCAATCTTTCATTTTGTATCGGCCTTGCATGTCAAGCAAAAACACATTAAAATGTGTATTATGCCACTAAGAGATGATGTAAATCTTTATTGAGTCTTTACCTCTTTTCACATTGAAGGCTGGTTAATCCCTTCAATTTTCTTTTGTGGAGGGACAAATAGACCACACAAGAGCCAGAGGGATGAGACTAAGTCATATAATCTCTGACCAAAAAGTAGAAGAAGCATCAAGCCTGTGTGTTTCTGAGGTAGATAGACAGGGTGTAGATAGCAAAATGTACACTTGGCCCTGCTCAAGTGTATAATCTTTGGAGTAGACTGCCCAGAGAAGTGGTGGATGTCCCATCCCTGGAAGTGCTCAAAGACAGGTTGGTTGGGGCACTGAGCAACTGGATCCCTGGGATGGCATCCCTCCCCATGGCAAGCAGTTGGAATCAGGTGATCTCTGAGGTCCTTTCCAACCCAATTCATTCCATGAATCCGTGATCTTTCTGACCAGAGGTGATTTCTCTGTGCCTGACAATGGTATATCAGCTATTACCTCATCTGTCCCTGTTTTGCATAATTGAACATAGATTCTCTTTGTGAACTCTATGTGGATACACAATTGAAAGAGATTGGGTTATTAAAGAAGATGGGAATGACAAGAAATACTGAATTTCTGTCTTCATACCTTCTATGTAAATTATACCTTGGAATTCCCACAAGAGACACTGACATGAGGTATAATGCTTGTTCTCATCACAGAGATCAGGTTATGACTGACAATCTTTGAAAAGTTGTGTTCAACCTGAAGCAGATATCAGCCACAGCCACTTCCATGGTCTATGTAAATGGCATCTGGATAGAGCACAGCCTAAGTTTGAGTCTCTCTTCAGCTTCCAGGAATAGTTCAATTCCTCTTAGCTTGTCCTCAGGCAAATCCAATAACCACAGAGCTCCAGGTAACATTGGCAGCTGGAGGAGGAAAGCTAAATTCCACAGGCTTGTTGAAACTTGTTTTGCCACTTTTCAGAAAAGAATGCAGGATTCAGAGAATTTTAACAGAAAGCACGGTTGAGTAGCTACTAAGTAGCCAAGTCGAAAAGGATGTGTCATTCTCAGAGGAGTCATGCTGACTTTTCTGGTTTCTTTCCGGCCCAAAGAGCCTTAGTCATTTTATGCATAGCCTATTACCTCTGACCACTGACCTAAGGAGAAAGAAATCCCTTTGATGGGGGAAGGAATTAACTTTCATCTCCCACTTCCTGGGGAAACCCCTATGTTTTAAATGGTTTAATTGCACTGTGTCCTCTTCACAAATTCAGTAGCTCTGAAAGCACTCCATATTTTCTGGGGATCTGATCTGCTCTAGATACATAAGCTCTACCCTGATAATGCTTACCAAGTCAGGAAGACCCTGAGGGGAATTCAGTGAAGGAAAGCAGCCAGGTGAGAGCTTTACAGTGTAGTGCTCAACAGTGCAGTGTTCAGCCATGTCAGAATATGAGCTCTTCTGCAGTTGTGCACAAGTTAAGCTTTTGGAAACTTTAAGGTCACAAAATGCAACAACTGTGAAGACTAAGTGCCTTTGATGCTTATGTAGTATTTGAAAAAGGGCTTTCAGGAACTCCATTTTGCATGTAGTTACCTAAATTTCAACCTTTCCCCAGCTGGGTACCTAGATCCTTTTCTTTTGCACATTTTTGCATTTGTATTCAACCTTAAATCCTAGGCCAGATAACATCTTCCCCCTAAGCAAGACTTGTGTGATCTTGTACCCAGTGAGGTGAGTTTGAGTATGAAATGGGCCCTCCAGTCACCTGTCAGTTCTCTGAAGATCTGGCTGGTGCTCAGCATCTCAGCTTTACAGCTGTTTAACCATGAGAAGATTTGAACAGAGGGTTTCTTTTGTCTTCTGAATATGCACAATGCACTAAAAAAAAGGCTTTGTGTGATGCAAGCTCTCTATTGAGGCTAATGTGATGTAGAATAAAATGGTAAAACCAGATACTCTGAATCAGGTCTTATTTCCAGCTGCAGGTAAAATCTTATCCTCAATGGAAACACATGACTATTGATCCAGAGTAGGCTAGAATTTCTTCTTGTAGAAATGTAGGACATAAATATTTAGCTAACATATAGAGCACTTCATAATTTAACTATAAACTTAAAAGGTTCACTGAGGTTCAGGTGGGTTCTTCATAAGTAAGCAAAGTATTTAATTTTTTAAATTGTATAGATAATATTTTCATAGCATTACTGTTATCTTACATGCTCATCTCTGAAGACCTTGCTTTCTCCAAAAGCAGGAAATTATTCTGATAACAAAAAAAGAGTGCATTTATGCAAATAGTACCTACAAAGCCACTTCCTTTGAAGAAACAGCATAAGTTATAGGGCAGAAGCCATTTAGGCATCTTAACTACTGGTTAAAGAATTAGGCATGATTAGTACAATAATAAAATATTTTTTATCAGCTATTTTCTATCAATTCAAGAAGTTGCATGTGTTGTTCCCTGGAGGAAACTACCTACTTGTGGCTGGAGAATACAATTTTCAGGGGAGTGAGAAGTTCAATAACCAATGCATTTTTGTACAGGTGCAGACACAAGTGGGGAACCTGCTTCCATCAGTGGCAGGACAGTTGCTGATTCTAGACAGAAGATGGAAATTGTCATGTGATTCAAGAACTGCTGCTTCAGATGTGGAGATACCCAACAAGAGAAAATGGGTGAGGTGCAGTTAGGCACAGATATCACATTTCAATGTATTTACCAAGATACTGGGAAGAGTCTGAGGCCCAGGTATAGAAAAGTCTCTTGAGCTTTGCTTTTGCAGATACCTCAGCTTTCAGCCTTTGTAAAAGTGCAGCAGAGGAGACACTGCACAGTCTAGAGAAGAGGGTTTTGTGTCCCACCAGAATTCTGCTCAATAGCTTGTGGACATACAAAGCAGCCAGTAAAGTCAAAATTGGTGTGTTTTCAGGAAACAAAAATACCTGGAGGAGCAATCCTTGTGTTCCTGATATAATACTGATTTGATATTCTCACTGCATTAGGAGCACAGGTTTTTTTCCAGTCCTTAATGTAAGCTTCCAACATACTGTGGGCAATGAAGTGTAGCCACGATGAAATCCAGCAGCATATTCCAGCAAACATAATAGCAAAGCATAGATAAATTAGAACAAATTGTTAACAACTCTCTGCAGATGTCCCTACTTTGCTATATACAATAGCTTCCCATTTTTGAGGCATCTTCAAAAGAGGTGGGTTTGTTTACAGCACTTTAACCAAATATTTTGCTTTACACTGAGCATTTTTCATTATGGTCAGTATTCAAACATGGAAACAGGCAATATCTTTGTACTTACAGAATTCTGACATTGTTGTTGGAGTTTTGGTTGGTTTGACTTAAAATTAATCGTAATAAATTATACTTTTTGAGAAGTTAAATTTGATTCACTGATTCTTAACTCTTAAGAGGATTTTTTTTTTTTGTGAGATTTCTGACTACAGTCGCCAAAAACTATTTGACTTGTTAAAACTCATAGTGTCTGGGAGGCACTTCCAATCTACTGTATGAGGCATTTCTGAACCAGATTGCATCCACACAATTTAATTTAATAGCTCCTGATATATTTAGTCTTCATAAATTTCCTGAATCCCATTTTGTACCTAAATATATACATACATTTAGGGAGCGTGTAAGCTGCTTGTAGAAATGGATTTAAATAATTATGTTTTGATCTATCTATCAGAGATCAAAACATAATTATTTAAATCCATTTCTACAAGTAAAAATGGATTTAAATAATTATGTTTTGAGTACAGGGTAAGACCCCAAGTTTCTCATGTTTGTTACACGAAGTTTTACAAGACCACATTGGAACCATACTAGAATATGTGGAAGGACTGGCAGTGGTGTAGCCATATAAAAACCTATGGGAAAAACCTAAAAATAATTATACAACTTCTGCATGAAATGTAAAAGTTTTAAAGAAGTGATTTTGAGATTTAATGCAACTTCAGCCTCTTTAGTCTATTTGCAGTCATGGACAGAATTTGTATACATACAACACACATTTGCTGTTTGGCCACCTGCACTACCTTACAAAAGACAGACAACTGTCAATATGTTATTCTCTGTCATGTAAACTTCTTTAAATTTGTTCACTTCAAAACCCTGTCAGATGTACAAAGATTACTTTACAAGTTCATTAGTGATAAAAAACCTGAACTCTCAAAGTCTTACCTAATAATTGAAATAATATTTCTAGCTGTATTAACAATAGAATGTGCTTTAAAAGACAATTAATGGATTTTCTGAGCTACTAATTTTCATCCAAAAGATTAGTTTTGATGATCGCTCTTCCTCTCTTTCCTCAGCTTTAAAAATCCCACACAGTTTTTTTTCCAGGAAGCCTTACCACAACTACACAGCACAATTTCGTCATTCACCTGTATTCCCCATCATGAAGTTTTACCAACTGTGTGAAAATAAGCAGATGGAGCACTAGAAAATGTAGAATACAGCATAGGTCTCACCTAATGACAGTGGTCTTCCTCTGACTTTTGAGATTCATATGAATTCTGCCTTTGCAAAGCCTAAAAAGAAGATGAACTGCTCCATCTTACTGGCTTGAAGAGAGATGTAATAGATAATTATTTTATGTGTATGCCTACAACTATCAAAAAGTGATATTCTGTATTCCTTCAATGAGACCAAGACTGGAGTTTTAAAAACACCATCTCTTTTTTAGACAAAATAATTTAAAAAGACACTTGCATAATAGGTATAGGGTAATCATTTGGTTTGAAAGCCACATTTCAAAGGCAGCCAAATACCTCATCTTTCATCAATTTTTAGCCCCACGATGCAAACCAGAAAATATTCACTCCACTTAAAAATAGTATTTTAGTAATCATAACATTATCAAGATTTTAGAGAAGGAGGCTATTGATTTCTTCCTCTGAAACTTTTAGAGAAAGTCATACATTATAGGAAAGGTTCCAGAGTATATACAGGCTCAGCAGAAAAATTACAAGATCATTTGATTCCACTTGTTTCTTTAGGAGTGCTTTTTGTAAAAATCACGTCTCAGTCAGAGATGGACAGTCCAGGGTAGAATAATTTAAAAAAACAGTAGCCCTCAAGGATCAGAAACATTCTGACATATTGGTGTTTTTCTAAATACTCTCACCAATGCCTGCAGCTGATTGCTTTAATAGGATTTTTTATAAAGGACAGATTAAAAACTTTGTTTGTCAGGAGTGGCTATGGTCAGTTCTGTGAAGCTAAATTAATCCTCTCTACTTCATTTATTCTATGGCACCCATGTACTAAATTTTTTAAATTACAATTAAAAATAACATACAAATAAATAAATAATTAAGTGCATTTAAGTGGGCCCCATAAATTAAAATATGTCACAGCCTTTTTTTATTGGTGCAATATGATCTAGCTGAGATACATATAAATTATGGATTGTAGAAAACATGGCACCCTGTTCCATCCAGAAATACAAAAATTGCCTTATATCCTTCTTATTTTCTTTGCCGTTATTAACTTGACCAGAAAGATGATCCAAATTAAACAAAGCCTGAACCCATTTCTGTGTGTGAAAGTGTTGATTAACTGTCTAGAATCAGAGACCTTGTTGGTTTTAGCAGTGGATATTGAATTGAACAGGTTTGAAAATTAACTTTATCTCTGGCATTTCAGTTCAAATTTATGCCACGTTTTTTATCAATGTAGAGTGAAGACTGATGCATAAAGTAGAACTTTCAAGTTATAAAGTAAGGCAGATCTGAACTCGCCTTTTGTTGACAAGATGCATAGGATTTTATGTGAAGTGATGAAGACTTAATTGCATTTTAATGATCAAATGGAAATAGTTTTCAGATCTAAAAACAATTCTCAGAAATTCTTCTCCAAAGGGATATATACCGTGCATGCCAGAGCAGGGTTTTCTCAGGACAGAGATTTTTTCTCTGGTAAC